>JAIUZE010074844.1:0-104300 GCA_022085475.1 Heliosperma pusillum
ATGGAATAGCTGTTGTCGCTAGGTCTGATCAGTCTAGGACTAGGATGTTTTCCTACCTTGTGGTATAGCCTCGAGTTACAGAAGTCTTCTATTGACGGTGCTAAGAACTTATGCCTGTTTGTAGGGGTATTGGTCTTTCATGTATGTATGATTCTATGAGTTCTAGAAGGTGAGATGCAAGCCGGCTAGGATTGATAGAGTTTGGATTACCGATTGTTAACTGATTCACATGATTACGTGTTGATTAGGGTTTGAGTGTATCATGGCCATGTTTCTGAGAGGAACATCTGAGCTAGCATACCAGCTTCCCTACCTCGAGTCATAGTTTATTATCGGTTTCACATGATAGCTTTCACATGCTAGGTTATTTGTTAGTTATCTGTTTCATAACATGAAAAGCATATCATATATGTTTAAGTTTTGTATTTTCCATATACATTCCTTTTATGTTATTCATGTTTCATTAAACTCGACATTTCGTGGCTGGGGAGGACTCGGAGTTACTCCCCACTGACTGTGGCTTCCGTGTTTATATTTAATGCGGTCGAACAGGTGGTGAATGCATACATTGGGTACATTGACGAGCTAGCGAGCGAAGTATTACCTTGGACCTATATTCGGTTCTTAGATTGTATATTATTATACACTCTTTATTTCCGTATTTATACGGGAGATATGTCTCCCGTCTTGTATATTTCTTTTGTAGAATATTATTTACGTTTTGTAATGACCTTTTTATTTCAGACACCTTCATTATGTATTTAAATTATTTTTTTTCTTTCCGCAAATTTGAGGGTGTCACATTTGCGCCTGTTGCTAAAATGACCATAGTTTGTACTTTTCTGGCCGTCGCAATTGCGAAAAATTGGATTCTTCACCATATTGGTGTCCACGATGAATTTTTACATGAGGACCTGGATGGAGAGGTGTATATGAAATTGCCCTTATTCCAATCCAACGTTTTGGGCATGGTGTGTAGGCTACACAAATCCCTTTACGGCCTTAGACAAGCCCCACGATTTTGGTTTCCAAAGTTGGGTGCTGCCTTAATGATATATAGATTTATTCAAAGTCATTTCGACTACTCCTTATTCACTTACATCTGAGGTACTATTCAAGTAAATACTCTTATTTATGTGGATAATTTGATTATTTCATCTAATGATCCCGCTGCTCTCACTATCTTTCATATGAAAGACTTGGGTACTCTAAAGTACTTCCTTGGGTAAGAGGTTGCCCAGAATGCTGACGGGATTCTTCATCTCATCGGAAATATGCTCTGGACATTATTTGTGAAACTGGTCTTTTGGGATATAAGTCATGTTCCACTCCATTGGAGCAAAATTCACTAGCTCGGCCATTATGACAATGCACCTCTCGTGGATGCCGAGTTTTATAGAAGGGTTGTTGGTTGTCTTGTGTATCTTATTGTGACTCGTCCTGATCTGACGTATGTCGTACATATCTTGTCCACCTATATACATTCACCATGTCAGAATCGATGGGAAGCAGCTCTCCGTACTGTAAGATACTTGAAAGGAGCTCTAGATCAGGGTATTTTGCTCCGTTCTTATACGGATTTGTCCCTTACATGTTGGTGTGATTCTGATTGGGCTGCTTGTTCTATTACTCATCGTTCCCTTACTGGTTGTCTTGTTTTTCTTAGTTCCTCTCCCGTATCCTGGAAAACCAATAAACAACATACTATGTCTCATTTTTCTGCAGAAGTCAGGTTCGGTCTCTTGCAGTAGTTACTTGTGAGCTTAAGTGGTAGAAAATTTTATTACATTGTTTAGGGGTGTCACATACCCATGCCGTGCCCGTATTTTCTAATAGTAAGTCTGCCTTACATATTTCTAATAACCCAGTGTTCCATGAACTGACTAAGCATACTGAGGTTGACTTATACCGTTATCCAATTGACTGATATATTTAATAAGGCACTTGGCGCCTCTCGTTTTGTGTTCTTGATTGGCAAGTTAGGCATTCTTAGTCCGTATGCACCAGCTCTTGTGTGTGTACGTGTGTGTGTGTGTTAAGGCTAGGCTCGTCAGTCAGTTTATGTCTTGTAATGGGCTTCGTATGTTGCCAACCCTAGCCAAGTCGCATCAACATGAATCAAATAAGTTCTTGCAGGTTTATTCAACGACCAACGACCCTAAAGTCTACGAACATATATTATTAGATTGTGCTATATATGTCGTAATTTCCACTATGTAATTTCCCAATAAAAGGTCCTATTATCTTATGTTTACATAAAATAGAAAATATCTTAGTCACAAAAAAGAAGAAAAAAGAATAGAAATGAAATATTAACTAAATTAATCCACAATTCCAATATTCAAGCAACATCACCAAAATCAACTAAAAAATAGCCAAAAACCTCATCCAAACATATTCACTATATATTTCATGAATTCATTTCGTATAATCATATCAAAAGTTCTCCGCTCTTGCATTTCCATTGCTTTGTTCTCGCAACAAAGCAATGGCTCTCTCTAACATCTCTTTAACTATTGTTTTGGTCTTCGGGTTTTCCTTGGCTCACATGTGTGAGGCCATAATAATTGACCATAAACTAGCATATCTCGTTCCACACAATATAGCACGAGCCAAGCAGCTCATGCCACCCGTCGTGTGGAACAACACCGTAGCGGAATATGCCAAGGCATATGCCAAAGAGAGAGCCGTTGATTGTGCTTTACAACACTCTAATTATCTAACACCGGGATATGGTGAGAACATTGCAATGAGCTCAGGAGATCTTAGTCCCGCCCAGGCAGTTGATTTATGGGTTGGAGAAAAGCCTTATTATGATTATGGATCAAATTCTTGTACGGAAGGCCAAATGTGTGGGCATTATACCCAAGTTATTTGGAAGGGTACCAAAAGTATTGGGTGTGCACGTTCTAAATGCCAAGATGGGGGTACTTTCATCACTTGCAATTATTATCCACCTGGAAATTATATTGGGGAACGCCCATATTAAGATTTATTTTCCTTTTTTTAGTGATAATTATTCGTTTTGGATTTTTATCAATCCTTTACTTTGTATAGGTTGTTATGTATTACAGAGTATATCATTTACAAGTATATAAATGTACAAGGAGGTAAAATTTTGAAATAGAATTTGGAAAAAACAATTTTGAAAATATTCATGTTTTTCTACTCATGCTTGTCAGAATCGTTAAATCGACGACCTTTGATCTCTTTGGAAGACGGGCGTATCTCTTCCCTTAAAAAATGCATATGCCATATCAATGGCGAGCCTAGGATTTAAAACATGGGCTAACAAAAAATTTGTAATATAATTTCCTATTATAAAGCAACGAAAACATACGAACATATATTCCTAACAATCATTGCTTTGGGTTGTTGATGATTACGCCTTATAGCTCGTACTAGTCTAGCAATTCTTGTGATCATTTGGTTTATACGCACCTTGTATAATCATTTATGTGCATAGCCAACAAAATGTTAAATAAAAACTTGTAACCGGTTCTTGTAATTTTTTTTTTATAAACATTAGGTAATGTATCATTTTTCCCAATTTAAGATTATACTCATTTCATTTTCCTACTTTCTCTTCATTCTAGTGTCGAATTACCGAGCTTTGACCCTAATTATAAAGAAACTACTATAAATAACATTACTACCTAAAAAAAAACATAAATCTATCATAAAAACACTTTCAGAAAATATCAGTTGACAAAGATATAAGTAACATACGAAATATATATTTTACAAAATACGATTACAATCTCTTTTTGAGAACCTCCCAACAAAAATGAAAGAAAATAGATAAAGTGGGCAAAGTATTAAATAAGAGGGGAAAAATTTGATTGCAAACAAGGGAAAAATGTTGATTTAAGAAAAAAAAATAATGCTCAACCTTCAAAAAAAAAAAGCCATTTTGCAAGACTTGAACACATGAATTCAATCTGATACACAACTCCTTTAACATTGCACCACAAACACACTAATGTTATATTTTCTACTTTTGTTTTTCTTATATCTTACATTCAAGATATGAGTATTAGGTGATGAATTGTAAGAGTAGGTAATTAGACAACCAGTCCTTTGTTTATTACTCGTGTTTCTCCGTCTTTTACAGATTAGTTTCATCATTTTATTTTATTTTTGGGCTTTTAAAGATTTCGGCTTTCTTTTTAAAGTCTTCTTTATGCCCTTGGTTCACATGATCTTTTATGATAATTGAAAGTCTTTGTCTTTCTTTTACTGCTCACATCCGCGAGGATGTTCTAGGTTGATTTCGATTAACCTAGTTTCCTCTCCTTATAAAAAAAAAGACCCTCTTCTTGCTCGACAATTTTTCAGGGTTTGGGGTAGGAATTGCTACCCTCTAGGTTCGCCCCTGCATATGCTAATATTATTGGGAAACTTTTGACATAATATGGATTACTTATTTTTATTTCATTTTTTCCAATAATTTTGTTAGTTGTTGTTAATGTGTTTTATGATTTATCACAAAATACTTTTATACTCTGTATGACGCAATCTCTAAAACTGTGAGCAAGTGTTTTACAAATGTAAGAATTTTGAACATATGTACAAGACCTCTTCTAAATCTTTTTATTTTTTGGCACTTGTAAAATTTGACATTACAAGCTCATATTCCTTTTAGCTATGTTATGAGCCACTTTATTTAAGTTACGAGAAAAACTAAAAGAAATACAATGGAAAAAAGAATTAAGAGAGCAAATATTAGTGATGATTTCTATTGTAAGGTGATGCCCATGCTCAAAGACAAAAACTTGATACACAACTTGAAGGCAGTCGAGAGAAATACCCAAATGAATTAAAATCGAGAGATTACACCCATCTAAGAACCAGTTTAATGGCAAGGGTTCCTACTTCCTACTTGGATAGCCGCTTCTGATCTAAAAATATGCTTTTAGGAGCAAAAGCAATCCAATTAGTGGAAGCGTACGTGAAGGCTGCGTTTCTAACCCACATTTACTTTGACTCTGACCCTAAGATTACCATACATTATCATTATTTCCAACTAAACGAACGGATGGGATGCTTTGATCTTGTTCTTTAAATCTTCTGTTACAAATACTGAACAATGGAGTTCCAACTTCCTGCCTCTTCTCTTTATTTCCATGCTCTTATATACAATTGTACAGGGCATAGGAAGGCTTTAGATTTATGAAAATCCAAGGGCCAAGAGTCACAATAACAACACTATTAATAACAGTAATACAAATCAACACTATTAATAATAGTAATAAAGATAATAGTGGGACTCGTTACCCCCCTCAAGTGGGAGCTTAAGGATTACATACGTCCAACTTGGTAGTTAACGAGACAAACTGAGAGGCTCCGAAAGCTTTGGTTAAGACATCAGCAAGCTGGACGGTAGTATGAACATATGTGGGCGCAATGAGCCCATCATGAATAGCATCACGAACGAAGTGACAATCAATTTCAATATGCTTCGTACGTTCGTGGAAGACTGGATTTCTCGCAATGTGTAATGCGGACTTGCTATCAAAGGAAATAGTAACTGCAGCGGAAGATAACACCCCCAAATCAACCAACAAACTTTTCAGCCATTTTATCTCACAAGTAATGGCAGCTAACGAACGGTACTCGTCTTCTGCGGAGGAACGAGACACGGTCGGTTGTTTCTTAGTTTTCCAGGACACAATGGGCGAACCAAGGAAGACGACCCACCCTGTGAGAGAACGACGAGTGATGGGGCATGCAGCCCAATCCGAGTTACACCACCCACTCAGGCACAAGTTACTATCGGCACAAAGAAGTATCCCTTGCCCGGGTGTGCCTTTGATATAGCGCACAATGCGAAGCGCGGCCTCCCAATGGTCAAGACGCGGTGCACTCATGAATTGAGATAACACATGAACAACATACGTGAGGTCAGGACAGGTGACAGACAAGTAGACTAACCTCCCAACAAGGCAATGATATGAGCCTGGATCAGACGAGGGAGGGCTCGTAGAGGTGCCCAAGCGATGATTTTGCTCGATGAGGGTACAACACGGTTTACTACCTAAAAGGCCGCTCTCAGATATGATATCTAGCGCATACTTGAGTTGACATAAAAATATACCACTAGCATTGCGATCCACTTGGATGCCCAAGAAATATTTCAACACTCCTAGGTCCTTCATGTGAAAACATGAACAAAGATACAACTTGAACTCGTCAACAGCCTTTGACTCGTTTACCGAGACAAGAAGATCATGAACATAAATAAGGACATTAAGACGTGTTTCTCCTCGAACAAAAGTAAACAAGGAATAGTCGGAATAGCTCTGTGAAAACCCATATTGTTTTAAGGCAGAACCCAATTTCGCAAACCAACAGTGGGGGGCCTGTTTGAGCCGTACAAGGACTTGCAAAGCTTACAGACCATACCTGGAGCAGAAGTATGGAAATGTGGTGGTACTCTCATATAGACTTCTTCATGAAGGTCCCAATGGAGAAAGGCATTGTGCACATCCATCTGATGAAAAATCCAGTTAAGAGTGGCCGCAACAGCAAGGAAGGCACGCACTGTGCTCATCTTCGCCACAGGAACAAAAGTTTCATCGTAATCAACACCTTTAGTTTGATGATTGCCAAAGACGACCAAACGAGCCTTGAACCGCTCAATTGTCGCATCAGATTTGTATTTAATTTTGTACAACCATTTGCTACCAAGGGCCTTCTTTCCGAGGGGAAACGGAACTAACTCCCAAGTATCATTTTTCACGAGAGCGCTCATTTCTGATTCCATTGCTTTGCGCCAATCATCACTTTTGACCGCCTCTTTAAAATATTTCGGTTCTTTATGCTCTGTAATCACGGACATAAACGCACGATGCTCTATAGAAAATATATCACTGACAATATAATTTACAAGAGGATACCGCGTACCTGAAAATGGGTTGGAAACGGTGATTGAAGATGCGGTGGACGGAAAAGCACTTCGAACTGTACTTCCCACAACATAGTCACGAAGATTGGTGTTAGCAAATTTTCGGCGATGTCTTCTGCCCAATACCGGCTCCCCCTTCTCCGTGGTTTGTTTAACCGAGGGTGTGGGTTGCTCCTCCGTCTCAGCCGTGGGCATGGGCTGCTCCCCTATCTTAGCCGGGGGAGGATCGGAGCCCTCGTTAGTGGCAGGCCCCTTGTCCGACGTACAGTCAGACTCACTAACCTTCGTATCCCAATCAATAATATACTCATCCGAAACACTAGAAGATGAGGGTATGGTTACAGGGCTACTTTAGAACGGGAAATGATCTTCGTAGAAAGTAACATCCCGTGACACAAAAAACTAATGCGTGTATAAATCATACAAATACCACCCTTTCTTGCCCGACAGATATCCCAGAAAGACGCATTTGCGACTACGACTAACGAATTTATCATTTTTACTCTTTTAATTGTGAGCAAAATCCAAAAACCTTAATACGATCAAAATGAGGAGGAGACTTAAAGAGTACCTCATATGGGGTAACTGTAATACCCATAAAATCCGTCAATAAAATGAAAAGGAAATTTAAAAATAATAATAATAAAGTATCAATAAGAGATAAAATGAAAAATTTGGTAACAATACAATTACCGCTAGTCGCTTAATTTAATAATAAATATCATCGTCAAACATTAAGAATAAATAATAATAAAATGCATTCCTTAAATTAATTCACCAATGACAAACTAAGAAAAGAACATATACACAATCCTTGTGTCGATAATTGGTAAAATCATATTTCATTTGGAAGTTGTATAAAACACCGTCTCGCGTATCATTTTCCGCTCTGCGCAAACCCGACTCAACACCACCTACAACAAAATCCTAGCAGCCATGATGATACCTATGATCCTATGTCATGCCTAGAGCAATTGGTCCAATGAGAAAAAAAAAGACACCCCTCTTCCCCATGTGTGCCACCACCCTACACTCCTACTCCCCCTCTTCCCAACACCCTTCTTTTTATTCTTCCCATAGGCCATAACCACTCCTATTTACTCATAATTCAACCTTCCCATCAGATTTTCATTCAAAACAAAACAACAACAAAAAAAGGATATAGAGAGAGGGAGAGCAAGGAAGAAAGCTAGGAGGAGGATCTTGCCTAAACACCAAGTTCTTCACGTTATAAGGAATAAAATACTACACTCTTAGCATTTTATTCTCATTCAACTCTTAATCTTGAGTAAAAAAAACCCTTAAACGAACTATAAGAGTCTTCGTACATGCATGCAAGAACCTATACACAAAACAATCATCAAAGTGTCAAATCCGGAGGTTGATAACTAACAGAATAAAAATCCGACTTAGACTTGTGTTATTGCTATGAAAAATATATGTGTCATAGGTCTTCTTGTCTATAACCAGTGTACAAAATTTTGTCATAATCCCATAAGTCGTTTGCAAATGAAAAATCATACAAAAAGAACATGATTCTGGACAATCGAATCTTCTAGTCCCAATTTTTGTGTCTTAAAAATTAATTTAAAGGATTAATGAGGACAAACCCTTTTACCACAATGAACTATAATGAATATAGAGAATATTAGGCCCTTGAATTAACTCATTTGAATTTATAATGTTTCTAATCCACTTAAGAACATTTTGTGACTCATATTCTGACCACTGGTTAAAGATCCAACCAATAGTACATCTTAAACCTATTTTTGGCTAACATTAAATAACATAAAGTTGGTAGACTAAATACTAGACCTATTAGAGTTTGTTTCGTCCAAGAATATTAAGTTTTTGATTTTATATCATTTTTGCAACACAAAATGACAATCTGGAAATCTGATAAAATATTGTTCTTTAGATCGATAGTTGAGAATCTACCGTTTTCGAATAGACCACTAGTAAATAAAGTTATACTAAAGATAAATTCTTGATATTTGACTATGATAAACTTTAATGAAATACACGCATGTTAGTTTTTTGGAAACCGATATTTCGACTATTTAAACACCCGAAACATCCCAAAACTTTCTGTGACTCGAAAACCGTCATGGTTTACTAAAAAGAAATTTCAGAGGCCTTAGAGTCGTTTTTGGACTGTTCGTATTTGACACTTAAATTTGTAGGACATCTTAAATAATCCAACCTTATTAGTCGTACCCCAAAACAATAAGTAACGAAGGAGTTATAACATTTTGAAGTCACTGTTCAGAATCTGTAAAACCGTAAAGTATGTATAAGATAGTAAACTTGTGTAACCAAGTGTATAAGCTATAACTTGTTAAAACAAAAGCACCAACTTGATAAAATACTCTTAAATATTCTGATAATGAATGTATTTCGCTTTCTTAAGAATAAAACTCGGAACAAAACGTTCAAAATGGAAACGTAACAAAAACCGAGTAAAATGCATAAAATCAATTGAACTAGTTAAGGACCGTCTGGAATAATTTAGTAACGAGTACTTTATGTATATTGTAGACTCAGGATTTGTAGAAGAAGCACTTTAAACTTCTAGACCAGCTCATAAGGTAAGGGAAACGCTTGTCCATACACTATTCTTGAACTATTGAGTATTGTTTCAAATGTTATATTGTGTATAATGTTTATAATGGTTGTTATTATAAGTTTGGATTATTGTGATGAAATATTGAAAAATAATTGATGTTATTCCATCCTTTGAAGTGTTGAAATATAATAAAGGACTCTTAACTTTTAAGAGTTTGAAAACCAAAACCGTTTGATCTTTTGTACAAGTTATGGAGATGGAAAATCTCAAGAAATGGATTTAATTGTTTGGAAAGGGTTTTGATTTTTGGTTTAAACGGTCTTGGTAGAGGGGTAGGTTGTTCCCAAATAATAAAAGGGGACCTCCTATACAGAGCTTTTGGTGGGGGTTAGTTGATCGAGACCCCGTCCTCTTATCTTCTTCCTTGGGGTTGGCCCTTGGAGGGGTGTGCACACTCGGGATTTTTGGACAGTTATTGTACATGGTTTGGTGAACCCCGTCTTATCCGGACTAGGGCGAGGGGATCCTCTCCATACGGCCTCTATCCATTACTTACTAAAGAAAGTGAAGAAATGTTTTCTTCGAAGGAAAGTGTTTTAAGATTTGGAAGGACTAACTATTTTGGATCGGATTTCCTTATTTAGAAACTTGAACTTCTCAATGATATTCTACTTTCTTATGAATTCTAAATTTTAAGTAAAACTCTTATTTATTTATTTTTGGATTGTTTACCTTACTCAACATTATTGTTGACCCTCTTTTGTTTTTGTCCTTAATTGGAACTGCTATGACTACTATTGTGAGAGCAGATCGTGTGACAGGTAATCCAAGGAACTAGGACGTGGGAACCACGGGAGAGCGCGCGCATTATTGTTTTTATTGGAAACCAATGTTTAGACAATTATCTTTATTTTGCATCATCAAACTTATTCGCTTCCGCAAACATTTGGATTTGGTTGTAATCGGATTTTACTCTTTGGTTTTATTTCACGTGGACATTTACCCCTTTGAATTACATGATTTGAATACTTCTACTACAATTAGTTCAATTGTGACACATCCATGTTCCGAATTTTAAATGAAAACTCTATTTTTAAATATAACGGATTATGAGGGTGTTACGGTAACACCCCCAAGAAGGACAGACGGGGTTCATTTTATTAAATGAGCCGCGGCCAAAGCCTATTCACCCCAGAATTCAATGGGAAGGGCAGCTTGAAAACGCAAAGCACAGGCTAGGTTGAGAATATGTTGGTGTTTTCTCTCAACCCGACCATTTTGTTGGAGTGTCCCGACACATGAGGTATAAAATATAATCCCTTGTTCATCAAAATAGGATTTAAGACAGTTGAATTCCATACCATTGTCGCTCCGAACAATTTTAATGAGTGCGGAAAACTGTCGACGAGCCATAGCCACAAATTGCATAAACCTGTCATTCACCTCTGTTTTGGTACGCAATAAATAAATCCAAACACAACGTGAAAAATCATCCACGAGCGTAAGAAAAAAATGAGAGCCATTGGATGATGGCAGGTCATATGGGCCCCATAGATCACAATGTGTGAGTTTAAAAGCACAACGACTTTTATTATTACTTATAGGAAAACTGCTACGAGTATGCTTAGAGCGGCGACAAACCTCACACGATTTTGTCATATTGTCTTTGTTATTACGCAAGAAGGGAAATAATTTTATAACTTTTTCCGAAGGATGACCCAACCGATTATGCCATAAAGAAACAGAAGAGCTCACCCGTTCCAATCACCATTTTCGTACGTCGGTCATGTATAGTACACGCATAAGCATTAGTGACAAGTTCACAGTTGAGAGCATCAATTAACTGTGATGCCGATATCAAATTGCAATGTAATTTTGGAACATAGAGAACAGGATAAAGGGAGAGCACATGCGTAAGATTGACACGTCCTACATGGGAAGCATGGATTTGCGTGCCATCAGGAAGTTCGACCGCGCGAGTGGGAACCTTCTGCAAGTCAGATAAAATATCGAAAGTACCCGTTACATGATGGGAGCATCCCGTATCAATTATCTACTTACCAGAGAATTTGTGATTGGGCATGCCACATAAGCTGTCACCCCTTCTTCCCGATTCCCGTCTACAGCAGCGGGATGAATAACAGTGCCTGTGCTAGCACTAGATGTACTCCCATCAGACCGCCTAATACCACCACTACGCTCCCTCCTCGGCCAGAGCCTCCTCCGCGGCCATAAACAGAACCAGAACCCCCCTCGACCCGAGCCTGCGTTACCTTCAATTCGTACCACCAATCAGGTAGTTCGTCGAGGAGGTCAAAGCACATGCTACGGTCATGACCCTTATGATTACAATGGTTACAGATTAATTTTTGACGCTCTAATCGACTCATTTGAGAAGGATGTCGGGTCAGAGCAGGGCTGATTGAAGCACTAGTACGGACAACAAAGGACGACACCGTAGTCGAAGAAGGAGGGGTTCGATGAAGGCCACGAACCCGCTCTTCCTGTGAGATTAAATTGAAAGCCCGATGCAAGGTAGGTAGCGGGTTTTGGGAGAGCAAAACAGAGCGTAAAGAACCGTATACCGAGGGTAACAAGCCTATTAAGAATTTATGGATACGGTCTGATTCACGAGGGTCAGTATGTTGCTTGGCAACATGGCAGTCACACTTACGATACTGGCAAGAAATAATAGGTTCATACTTATCAAGAGCATCCCACAACTGACACAATTTACCAGAATACACCGCCACACTCATCGACTCGGTTTGACGACAGTCTAGTAAATCAGATTTCAATTGTTGTATTTTGGGGCCATCAATAATGCTAAAGTGTTCATGGAGATCGTCCCATAAACTCTTTGCATTCTCATAGTTAGGAAGTACAGATTTTACCTCGGGGTTAATCGTGTTCATGAGCCAGACAACAAGGAGTGAATGAACCGTCTCCCAGTCATCCGAAGTGCACGGTGGTTGGGGCTCATTAAGCGAGCCATTCAGGAATGCATACTTACGACGCGCCTTTGTACGAATCGCATATGCCCAATCATCAAAATTTTCAAGCGTCAAACTGAAGAACGTGATCCTATCGCCAAGTTTGTCATTAGGACCGACATAATAGGGGAGGTAGGTTTGATTTTCTGCACTTTTTATTCATCGCCAGGCATGACGGAATAAGGTATAGAATAATATTTTGGTATTTTGTTGAGAACGTCTTATACCATGTTACAAATACTGAACAATGGAGTTCCAACTTCCTGCCTCTTCTCTTTATTTCCATGTTGTACAGGGCATAAGAAGACTTTAGGTTTCAGAAAACCCAAGGGCCAAGAGTCACAATAACAACAATATTAATAACAGTAATACAAACCAATGCAACACTATTAATAATAGTAATAAAGATAATAATGGGACTCGTTATCTTTTTCACAATTATCCATCTTAAAGTTCAACCCAACAGATGACGAACCATGAGCCGACAAAGCATCAATAGCCTCTTTCGCCGCAATGCTCTGTTTGTTAAGACAAGCAGATGGACATAAGGTAGAACTTCTAAAGATAGCATTATTTCTAAAACACCAGAAGCTCCATAAAGTAGCGAGAAAGTGAGTGACTACTAACTCCGAATCGTCTCTCCTAAAAAGATAACAAATTGAGTCCCAATAGGAACAAATAAATGAATCATTCTCAGTTCTAATACCTAATATAATTCCTTTCCAAATACGAGATATGATAACCCAATCCCTGAATAGATGTTCTAGAAACTTAGAAAGTCCTCCATATTATAATCAAGACAAATGTGACATCCATAATCAATAATAATCTTTCTTTACGAAATTCCGACCCAACTGACAGAGAATTTGTAATAAATCTCCAGACTAATATCTTCCAGACCTGAAGACCTGAGAGTTTTCATAAATGTTTTATGTAGAATCTTGCCCAAACGTAACTCGGTCTTGACTTGTCCTTATTATTACTTACTTTATTTAAGTACTCATTTAACGCCACTCCATAACTACTTTTTACTATATAGTATCCCGATGATGACTTTAGCAGTAAAAAAAGGGATAGCAATAATTTTATCTCTCCATACCTCATAAAAAAAACTCCCTAATCCTCTATATATTAAAACCCAACCATTTACTTCATTCTCCTTAACCCACGTCATCAAAATCAAAGTCTTTTTCATTTTTCTCTGGTGGGCCCCACCAATCTTCCTAATTTTATTTAATAAGCCATTTTCTTGCAAGGAAAGTAGCATGATACGGAGTATGATTAAAAAAACCCAAAAAACAATAAGACTTACAAAATTCAACCCATGTATATTAAATAAACAATAAAAAATAAGATTACTGAATATGAGTATAATATCCATTATACTTACACTTTTAAAATAAACAAATCATATTCAAAACTATCACTTCTAACTTTTATTGAAATATTAAAAATAAATGCAAATATATAATAAAAAAAATCAGTTAATTCCTATTTAGGAATACAAATCTAATTTCTATACTTATTAATAAATTAAACGGCCAATAGCTTAGCCCAAAAAAATAATTTCACGGCTATGGGAAATTTTGAAGTGATCTTTAAAGTTATATTATTATTTTTATTATTTTCAAAAAAATCAATTCCATACTTACAATTTTTTTTAATAATGGAATTTTAAAACTGATTGAAAGGCTAATATTCCGTATATTTTAGAAACAAAAAAAATAAGGAAAGGTATATATGAAAATAGACTGTCACTATAAATTAAAAAAGACGGCTATATTTGCATGACTAACCGGAAATAAAAATAAAGCAGATTTTGGTGGCGCCATTGTGGTCCTCAACAATGAAAATGGAGAAGAAAACAAATTTAACTAAATAAAAATTAAATTTAGCATAGTATTAGTTTTTTTATAGTGGAGGAGATGAAAATAAATTAAGAAAGAGTGGTGAGGTTGGAAATGAAAGTCGGCAGATATGGAAATAAAGTGAGTTAGGATTTTGGTGAAATTTTGAGGTTTCATTTTGTGTGATTTTAGGATAGTATTAGTTTTGTGAGAGAGGGTGTCATGTTATGGACTTATGGTCCGTGGGTTAACAATCTAATTTTATTGGGTTAACAATCTTCCTTCTATTAAAATACAAATATTTAAAGTCATTTGGTTAAATCCCTTTATTGTGTACGAGAAAAAGGATTATACATCGGAGGTACTACCTCAGAGTAGTATGATTTTGAGTTTTTGTGCATTTTTTTTCGAGCTTTTTAAAGTTTATAAATTAAATTTTATATCTTATATATGATGTTTTTTGTGTGTTATTGTAATTTTTTTGAGCTTAATTTTTAAATTAATAAACTCAAAAAACTTTATAGTAAAACTATACTATACTGAAAAACTTTATCGTAAAGCTCAAAAACTATATTTTATGTGGTAGTACCTCAGAGGTACAATCCACTTACTGATTATGTACACAATGATCCATTAACTTTATAACTTCATTTAATTAAAATACACCTTCTAAAATATGAGTAATACTTATAAAATGATTTATACCTTAATTTTTTTATTTCCATTTTTATGAATTATTCCAGTTAAAATTTAGTACACATTTGTTTTAGTATCATTGATTTTGTACCAAATATAAATTAAAAAAACATTTCATATATTATTTTCCCCACTTTTACACAAATTAGTAAGAAAATACTATGTAACTAAAATAATACTCTCCTTCTATTGAAGGATGATATAATCGTAAATTGGTGTTGATTGGTCATGTCAATTTTATTGGAAAATAATATTGATAATAATATATACTCGGGTAGGCTTATTGGATTCCGGGGATTGAGTGTATATTGGGGGATGAGTTTATAGGGACCAGTGGTGGGGTGCCGGTCTGTGGTTTTACAAAATTATTATAAATAAAAATATTCAACAAAATAAATTTCAATTAAATGAAATGAATACTAATTGGCGAAAAACTATCAATTTATTAAATATTTACTTAATTAAAATGTAGTTTATTTTAACACGATCAAACTGGTTAGTTTATAATATTGGTCATGATAAGTCAGGTGACTCGCGTCCGAACATGCTCCGAAAGCATGTCATAGTTGGTGTATGCTAATTGACTTACAGTTGAAATATATAATCCCCTGTATATTAAAACCCAAACAAATAAAGCCTCCATATTCATCCAAATCGATCACCACTACATATTTTCCAACTTGCAATTATATACAACCCCATTTTCCAAGTTCAACTGCTTTTTCTTTTTATTGTCAACGTTAGAATTCTTATATTCCAAGTTCAATAAAAAATTTACCAACAATATTTTAAAAACAAATAATTAAAATTTATCATATTCAGTAATTTATTTATTTATTGACGGTACTAAAAAACAATAAATGATAAAAAAAATAAAATAAAAAAATCTATTTTCCATTAAGTACTTTTTATTAAGTATGATAAATATATAAATAAAAAAATAATAAAGAAAGAAAGTCATAAAGGAAGACACAATTTTTTTACCATACTGCATTACTTCTCGACTACTATAAAAAATATTTTAAATCTTCCAACAATAAATTTGGACAGGTTCAAAAAAGAAATCAAGATTTTACTAAAAATAAATCACTTATTTTTATTTATTTTTTCACTATTTAATTTGGGTCCATTATTTATTTTGCCTTTTTCATAAATTTTATTTGCTTAATATAACTCATTTGAGGTAATTAAAGACATGGCCACATAAACCCGAACTCGAAAAACCGGTTGAAAATATTTGGGGAGTTTTTATACAATGTCAACAAAAAAAACCAGCGTCGTTGACATTTTTTCTACTTTCTCAACTTTACCCTTGACTTTTAAATTTTCTTACCTCCGCCTCAGTCAATTTTTTAAAAACTTTCATAGATATTGTAATATACACTAATAATTGAGACGACGAGAATACTTTCTTTCTCAATTTTTTTTTACTATTTTAAATCCTCTATATATTAAAACCCAACCATTTACTTCATTCTCCTTAACCCACGTCATCAAAATCAAAGTCTTTTTCATTTTTCTCTGGTGGGCCCCACCAATCTTCCTAATTTTATTTAATAAGCCATTTTCTTGCAAGGAAAGTAGCATGATACGGAGTATGATTAAAAAAACCCAAAAAACAATAAGACTTACAAAATTCAACCCCTGTATATTAAATAAACAATAAAAAATAAGATTACTGAATATGAGTATAATATCCATTATACTTACACTTTTAAAATAAACAAATCATATTCAAAACTATCACTTCTAACTTTTATTGAAATATTAAAAATAAATGCAAATATATAATAAAAAAAATCAGTTAATTCCTATTTAGGAATACAAATCTAATTTCTATACTTATTAATAAATTAAACGGCCAATAGCTTAGCCCAAAAAAATAATTTCACGGCTATGGGAAATTTTGAAGTGATCTTTAAAGTTATATTATTATTTTTATTATTTTCAAAAAAATCAATTCCATACTTACAATTTTTTTTAATAATGGAATTTTAAAACTGATTGAAAGGCTAATATTCCGTATATTTTAGAAACAAAAAAAATAAGGAAAGGTATATATGAAAATAGACTGTCACTATAAATTAAAAAAGACGGCTATATTTGCATGACTAACCGGAAATAAAAATAAAGCAGATTTTGGTGGCGCCATTGTGGTCCTCAACAATGAAAATGGAGAAGAAAACAAATTTAACTAAATAAAAATTAAATTTAGCATAGTATTAGTTTTTTTATAGTGGAGGAGATGAAAATAAATTAAGAAAGAGTGGTGAGGTTGGAAATGAAAGTCGGCAGATATGGAAATAAAGTGAGTTAGGATTTTGGTGAAATTTTGAGGTTTCATTTTGTGTGATTTTAGGATAGTATTAGTTTTGTGAGAGAGGGTGTCATGTTATGGACTTATGGTCCGTGGGTTAACAATCTAATTTTATTGGGTTAACAATCTTCCTTCTATTAAAATACAAATATTTAAAGTCATTTGGTTAAATCCCTTTATTGTGTACGAGAAAAAGGATTATACATCGGAGGTACTACCTCAGAGTAGTATGATTTTGAGTTTTTGTGCATTTTTTTTCGAGCTTTTTAAAGTTTATAAATTAAATTTTATATCTTATATATGATGTTTTTTGTGTGTTATTGTAATTTTTTTGAGCTTAATTTTTAAATTAATAAACTCAAAAAACTTTATAGTAAAACTATACTATACTGAAAAACTTTATCGTAAAGCTCAAAAACTATATTTTATGTGGTAGTACCTCAGAGGTACAATCCACTTACTGATTATGTACACAATGATCCATTAACTTTATAACTTCATTTAATTAAAATACACCTTCTAAAATATGAGTAATACTTACAAAATGATTTATACCTTAATTTTTTTATTTCCATTTTTATGAATTATTCCAGTTAAAATTTAGTACACATTTGTTTTAGGATCATTGATTTTGTACCAAATATAAATTAAAAAAAACATTTCATATATTATTTTCCACACTTTTATACAAATTAGTAAGAAAATACTATGTAACTAAAATAATACTCTCCTTCTATTGAAGGATGATATAATCGTAAATTGGTGTTGATTGGTCATGTCAGTTTTATTGGAAAATAATATTGATAATAATATAGACATACTTATAATTAAATTATATAATATATTTATAACCATACCAGTTTACAAAATTATAAATAAATTCAACAAAATAAATTACAGTTAAATGAAATGAATACTAATTGGCGAAAAACTATCAATTTATTAAATATTTACTTAATTAAAATGTACTCCGTAGTTTATTTTAACACGATCAAACTGGTTAGTTTATAATATTGGTCATGATAAGTAAGGTGACTCGCGTCCGAACATGCTCCGAAAGCATGTCATAGTTGGTGTATGCTAATTGACTTACAGTTGAAATATATAATTCCCTGTATATTAAAACCCAAACAAATAAAGCCTCCATATTCATCCAAATCACCACTACATATTTTTCAACTTGCAATTATATACAACCCCATTTCCCAAGTTCAACTGCTTTTTCTTTTTATTGTCAACATTAGAATTCTTATATTCCAAGTTCAATAAAAAATTTACCAACAATATTTTAAAAACAAATAATTAAAATTTATCATATTCAGTAATTTATTTATTTATTGACGGTACTAAATAACAATAAATGATAAAAAAAAAATCTATTTTCCATTAAGTACTTTTTATTAAGTATGATAAATATATAAATAAAAAAACAATAAAGAAAGAAAGTCATAAAGGAAGACACAGTTTTTTTACCGTACTGCATTACTTCTCGACTACTATAAAAAATATTTTAAATCTTCCAACAATAAATTTGGACAGGTTCAAAAAAGAAATCAAGATTTTACTAAAAATAAATCACTTATTTTTATTTATTTTTTCACTATTTAATTTGGGTCCATTATTTATTTTGCCTTTTTCATAAATTTTATTTGCTTAATATAACTCATTTGAGGTAATTAAAGACATGGCCACATAAACCCGAACTCGAAAAACCGGTTGAAAATATTTGGGGAGTTTTTATACAATGTCAACAAAAAAAACCAGCGTCGTTGACATTTTTTCTACTTTCTCAACTTTACCCTTGACTTTTAAATTTTCTTACCTCCGCCTCAGTCAATTTTTTAAAAACTTTCATAGATATTGTAATATACACTAATAATTGAGACGACGAGAATACTTTCTTTCTCAATTTTTTTTTACTATTTTAAATCCTCTATATATTAAAACCCAACCATTTACTTCATTCTCCTTAACCCACGTCATCAAAATCAAAGTCTTTTTCATTTTTCTCTGGTGGGCCCCACCAATCTTCCTAATCTATAAATATAATTAAAAGGCTAGCTTTAGTGGTCCACGTGGCAGCGTAACTCTAATGAAAACCTTGGAATAAGCTTTCCCCGTGTTTCTCGCTTATTTTAGGTAACAAATAAGAAAATGAGAGAAAATCAACATACGTTGACCAAATCGACAGTTACAGTTTCTCAAACTCTTTTGTTTTCCCTTCATTTATCTCATCCAATTCTGGCCCTTCCATTTTCTTGATAATAAATTTTTAAAACGTTTTACTTACTAACTGACCTTTTATTTATAACCACATTAACCGATTATCACACTATAAAATTTTGCAGTGCATGGATGTGCCATTATCAGTTATCACAACCATCGTTTTCATGAGGTGAGGGTTTGGTATTTTTTTTTTTTGATTATTGTAATTACTAATTTCTCGCTCAATTCTTCCTTTAGTATGATTCGTTACTTTCGCTTCCATTATCTCAATATTTCACTAATGTTAAAGGATTGAAATGGAACGTACTTGGTACTTATTATGATTTATTTGTATTTAGAGCATGGTATCATGAAGTAATTTCATCATCGTCCACTTTCCCGTCAGTGAATTTGAGCGGCCCCGTTTTTGCTGGTAATTTTATTGTACTCCTTGTGTTAGTATTTTTTAAATTTATTTTTCATATATTTTGTGAATTTAGAGTTCTAAAGTTGATTTTGAATGAGGAAAATGTTACTAATAAATTAAAATTTTGTTGAGGCGCAATCAGAATGCACAGCAAATACTAAAGTTTCAACATGATTTGAAGAAATTAACTTAGTGGCCTCTGTACAAGAAACACCATGGACAAAATTAGAGGAGTATCTTTAAGTCCGAAGACAATGGCGACAACGAAAACTTTATTACTCCCTCCGTCCCGGTTATGTGTTTATCATTTTCATTTTAGGGTGTTTCATTCATTTGTTTACCTTTCGATATTAGGAGGGTAGTATATGAGTAATTTGATCACCCAATGGAAGAACTATTGTCCACTTGTCATTACAACAACAAATGGTCCCCTACCATTTCCTTAATAATTATGCCAAAAGTAAAGGTAAACAAATGACCGGAACGGAGAGAGTATGATTTATGAACATCAACCACTTCATATCTTATTGGAAACCAGGCTTTGTAATATTTTAGGAGAGACCTCTATGGCATACTGTATTCTTGAATCAATAATGTTGTATTTAGATTGACAACTAAAGCTTTATGATGAGTCTCCCTTAAAACGGCCCATTTCCGTCTTAAAGTTTAAAACGGGCCAAATACGGCCATTTTTGAGGGGTGAATTTGGTCGCAGCCTCGACGGATGTGAGCCTTTGAGAGTTTGATGGATACAATTTTTGTTGATAGCCATTCGTTGCAGGTACTTAACGGAATCTATTGAAGTCAAACAAAGTCCAATTTTTATAAATGATCATGTTGGAACATGGATGATCAGCAAGCTAGCAATACAAACAGTAAACTCTCTGTGACTCTATGAGTGGCCCTACTGCCACCGCGCGCGCAAGACTTAGGTAGCACGAACAGTCGAACATTAGGTAGATACAAGTCGGAGGATCTATGGTCCAAAACACCAGGAAGCGATATATTTTTGCATATTTTGTCCAAGTTTTAGGCTAAATAAAGTGAGGTATTCTTTTCACGAGATCAAAAAATTGTGTTTGATTGTGTGTTATTCAGAGTACCTCTCTAAGAATAGGGTATTATTTTGAAATTTCCAATTATTAATGTATGACTTCAGTAAATAGGAAGGGTAGCAACACCAGAATTGCTATCTACCTTCTGTTTTCTATTTTCTTTTCTACCTTCTCTAATAACCGGTTAAAATATACGGAGAAATATATTTGGCCTCATCTACTTGTCATTCGACCTCACGTTATATATACTACGTATACCTTAATCGATTGTGAGGGTAACAACTAACAAGGAATATATGTATGATTTGGTCATTTTAGCGCAGTGCCTCTTACGAACATAGGAGAAGAACTCTTTCTGGTGAACATTGCTACGTATAAGAGAAAGGAAGTATCAATGCATAATTCTACGCCTTCACTTATCACATAATCGTATAAAATAATACAAGTTTACACGATATCATAAGAGACCCGTGAATTTTCACGGGCAATTAAACTAGTTTTATTTAATAAGCCATTTTCTTGCAAGGAAAGTAGCATGATACGGAGTATGATTAAAAAAACCCAAAAAACAATAAGACTTACAAAATTCAACCCCTGTATATTAAATAAACAATAAAAAATAAGATTACTGAATATGAGTATAATATCCATTATACTTACACTTTTAAAATAAACAAATCATATTCAAAACTATCACTTCTAACTTTTATTGAAATATTAAAAATAAATGCAAATATATAATAAAAAAAATCAGTTAATTCCTATTTAGGAATACAAATCTAATTTCTATACTTATTAATAAATTAAACGGCCAATAGCTTAGCCCAAAAAAATAATTTCACGGCTATGGGAAATTTTGAAGTGATCTTTAAAGTTATATTATTATTTTTATTATTTTCAAAAAAATCAATTCCATACTTACAATTTTTTTTAATAATGGAATTTTAAAACTGATTGAAAGGCTAATATTCCGTATATTTTAGAAACAAAAAAAATAAGGAAAGGTATATATGAAAATAGACTGTCACTATAAATTAAAAAAGACGGCTATATTTGCATGACTAACCGGAAATAAAAATAAAGCAGATTTTGGTGGCGCCATTGTGGTCCTCAACAATGAAAATGGAGAAGAAAACAAATTTAACTAAATAAAAATTAAATTTAGCATAGTATTAGTTTTTTTATAGTGGAGGAGATGAAAATAAATTAAGAAAGAGTGGTGAGGTTGGAAATGAAAGTCGGCAGATATGGAAATAAAGTGAGTTAGGATTTTGGTGAAATTTTGAGGTTTCATTTTGTGTGATTTTAGGATAGTATTAGTTTTGTGAGAGAGGGTGTCATGTTATGGACTTATGGTCCGTGGGTTAACAATCTAATTTTATTGGGTTAACAATCTTCCTTCTATTAAAATACAAATATTTAAAGTCATTTGGTTAAATCCCTTTATTGTGTACGAGAAAAAGGATTATACATCGGAGGTACTACCTCAGAGTAGTATGATTTTGAGTTTTTGTGCATTTTTTTCGAGCTTTTTAAAGTTTATAAATTAAATTTTATATCTTATATATGATGTTTTTTGTGTGTTATTGTAATTTTTTTGAGCTTAATTTTTAAATTAATAAACTCAAAAAACTTTATAGTAAAACTATACTATACTGAAAAACTTTATCGTAAAGCTCAAAAACTATATTTTATGTGGTAGTACCTCAGAGGTACAATCCACTTACTGATTATGTACACAATGATCCATTAACTTTATAACTTCATTTAATTAAAATACACCTTCTAAAATATGAGTAATACTTATAAAATGATTTATACCTTAATTTTTTTATTTCCATTTTTATGAATTATTCCAGTTAAAATTTAGTACACATTTGTTTTAGTATCATTGATTTTGTACCAAATATAAATTAAAAAAACATTTCATATATTATTTTCCCCACTTTTACACAAATTAGTAAGAAAATACTATGTAACTAAAATAATACTCTCCTTCTATTGAAGGATGATATAATCGTAAATTGGTGTTGATTGGTCATGTCAATTTTATTGGAAAATAATATTGATAATAATATAGACATACTTATAATTAAATTATATAATATATTTATAACCATACCAGTTTACAAAATTATTATAAATAAAAATATTCAACAAAATAAATTTCAATTAAATGAAATGAATACTAATTGGCGAAAAACTATCAATTTATTAAATATTTACTTAATTAAAATGTAGTTTATTTTAACACGATCAAACTGGTTAGTTTATAATATTGGTCATGATAAGTCAGGTGACTCGCGTCCGAACATGCTCCGAAAGCATGTCATAGTTGGTGTATGCTAATTGACTTACAGTTGAAATATATAATCCCCTGTATATTAAAACCCAAACAAATAAAGCCTCCATATTCATCCAAATCGATCACCACTACATATTTTCCAACTTGCAATTATATACAACCCCATTTTCCAAGTTCAACTGCTTTTTCTTTTTATTGTCAACGTTAGAATTCTTATATTCCAAGTTCAATAAAAAATTTACCAACAATATTTTAAAAACAAATAATTAAAATTTATCATATTCAGTAATTTATTTATTTATTGACGGTACTAAAAAACAATAAATGATAAAAAAAATAAAATAAAAAAATCTATTTTCCATTAAGTACTTTTTATTAAGTATGATAAATATATAAATAAAAAAATAATAAAGAAAGAAAGTCATAAAGGAAGACACAATTTTTTTACCATACTGCATTACTTCTCGACTACTATAAAAAATATTTTAAATCTTCCAACAATAAATTTGGACAGGTTCAAAAAAGAAATCAAGATTTTACTAAAAATAAATCACTTATTTTTATTTATTTTTTCACTATTTAATTTGGGTCCATTATTTATTTTGCCTTTTTCATAAATTTTATTTGCTTAATATAACTCATTTGAGGTAATTAAAGACATGGCCACATAAACCCGAACTCGAAAAACCGGTTGAAAATATTTGGGGAGTTTTTATACAATGTCAACAAAAAAAACCAGCGTCGTTGACATTTTTTCTACTTTCTCAACTTTACCCTTGACTTTTAAATTTTCTTACCTCCGCCTCAGTCAATTTTTTAAAAACTTTCATAGATATTGTAATATACACTAATAATTGAGACGACGAGAATACTTTCTTTCTCAATTTTTTTTTACTATTTTAAATGAGAATCACAATAGATTAACGAAAAAATAAATTGAAAAGATCACAAATTAGTAAAAAAAAAATGAAGTTAACAAATATAAATTACAACGAATAATGATAATGATTTTTGAACAAATTAATCTATCAATGCAAAAAGAATAATTCAAACATCTATATTAAAAGTTACTATAGAAAACACTAAATAAATTTAGACCACGCATGGAAACCCGTCAAATATCAGACTTCGACGTGAATATTTCATTCCTGAAGCTTGGCCAAGATGCGGGTGATCTATGTATAAGAGCAAATTACTTTTTGTTTTTAATAAAAAAAATTATTTTTGTATTTGTTTGAATTATCGTCATTAATACATAAATTTGTTGAGTGGTCGTGAGTTATATGGAGTACGGCTTGGTAGGACTTAGGAGCTTATGAATTAGTAGGGAAATAAAGGTTTTGGATCGTTGGGCTACTTGAAAAAAAGTTGGTGGGTAAATAATCTTTGAAGAGAGGGTATCTCACTAAGTTATTATTGCGAAACCATTTTCTCAAACTGCTTGATATAATTTTTGTGTCTTTTATATAATTGATTATGACACACAATGTTTTTTTTGTTTGGCACATGTTTTCTTATCAATTGTAACCATTTTTATCATATACTGTAACCATTTTTAATTAGTATCCAATTTTAAAGTATACGTCGATATTTTATTACTTTTTATACATTTTTTTCATCTATATTTAGTAATTCAATAAGTAAAATTGTAAGGTCGTTTTACACTAATTTCATAAATTCCACCCAAATATATCATCATTATCATATATGCTATAATAATAATATTTTTACTTTTTTTCATAAATACATCCCCGTGCAATTTTGCACGAGTTAAAACTAGTAAGGGATTAATTCCGTTCTCCTTTTTCTAAATCGATGTACCTTATTTCTAAATAAAATAGAAAATAATTATTAACTAAATTTATCCCTCACCACTCCGATATTCACGCAACATTAAAATAGCCAAAAACCTCATCCAAACATATTCACTATATATTCCATGAACCCATTTCATATAATCATATCCAAAATAAAGTTCTACGCTCTTACATTTCCATTGCTTTGTTCTCACAACAAACAAAGCAATGGCTCTCTCTAACATCTCTCTAACCATTGTTTTGGTCTTCGGAATTTCCTTGGCCCACATTTGTGCAGCCATAATTCCCGTAATTGACCATAAACTAGAATATCTTGTCCCACACAACATTGCACGAGCCAAGCAGCTCATGCCACCCGTCGTGTGGAACAACACCGTAGCGCAATATGCCAAGGCATATGCCAAAGAGAGAGCCGTTGATTGTGCTTTACAACACTCTAATTATCTAACACCAGGATATGGTGAGAACATTGCAATGAGCGAAGGAGATCTTAGTCCGGTCCAAGCCGTTGATTTATGGGTCTCAGAAAAGCCTTATTATAACTACGGGTCAAATTCTTGTACGGAAGGCCAAATGTGTGGACATTATACCCAAGTTTTATGGAAGGGTACCCAAAGTATTGGATGCGCAAGTGCAAAATGCCAAAATGGGGGCACTTTCATCACTTGCAATTATTATCCACCTGGAAATTATATTGGAGAGCGTCCTTATTAAATTTTGTTTTAGATTTTTTGTAGGAGATGATTATTCTTTTTTAATTTTGTCCATCCTTTAGCGTTAATATAGATTGTTACATGTTGAGTTACAACTATATAAATGTACAAGGATGTAAACTTTTAAAATAGAATTTGGAATGATAATCAATTTTGACAACATTCATGTCTTACCCCGGGGCTCCAGGCATTTCGGTATGATTCTCGCTTAACGACTATTATCGTTTACGTGTTCTTTCTTAACATTATTAATATCTTACCCTTTACCGAACTATTACATATATACCACATTCCGTAACACACACCTTATGGTATTTCATAATAAATAACGCTATACATAGTAAGTACTCCGTATAATTCATAAAATAGTAGCAATAAAATGTGAATGAGTAAATTGTACGTAGTTCCCTAATCAAGGTATAAGGGATGTATATAGACATTGAAGTTATACTATATAATTTGTTTGACCCTTACAAATCACTACTGTTAAAGTACATGTATCCGTTCTATATTTAGGATACTTATCCATTTCTAGTTGGTCTTGTTTCAGACGGAACATTTTATTCTGAAGCAATAAGACGGGATTTTGTAACCACTTTACAGTTACATGTAAGCACTAAACAAGATATAAACTGTGATTATATTTTATCAAAAAGTGGCAACATAATCCCGTCTTATTTTTCAGACGGAACATTTCGGTCTGAAATAAGAATTTGCGATTTCAATAAGGTTATTCAGACACCCAAAAAGTGATCCGTTAATAGCGCTAATTAATCTTCTTTCTGTTCCTTTAAGCTTGAGATTGTTGAAAGTCCGTAGCTACTTAAGTGGTAATTTCAACGCTTTACAACTAAATTAACGGTACCTTTAATTTATACTCCCTCCGTCCCGGTCATTTGTTTACCATTTCCATATTTGGGTGTCTCATTCATTTGTTTACCTTTCTATATTGGGAAGGCTTTTGATGAGTAATTTCATCACCCAATGGGACTATTGTCCACTTGTCATCTTATGACACTACCCACAAATGGTCCCCTCCCCTTTCCTTGGTCTTTGTGCCAAAAGCAAAGGTAAACAAATGACCGGGACGGAGGGAGTACATGTTGTCAATCAAACAACTTGACCTTCGTCTCTTGAGTGTATTTTTAAAAAAAAAGAAAAAATCGATCTACATTTCGCCTTAGATTTGAAACTAATTAATTTAAGATATACTACAAGGAGCAGGTAAAATAGGCAAATAGCGACCGAAAATAACGATCGCTACTAGCTAGCACAAGAAAGCGGCCCCGACATTAGCTAAAAATAAATAACAAGATAATTACCCCCAATGTATTTACAAGGAATGGAACCAGTAACCTTATATATGTAATACAAATATTTTACCAAATGAATTATAATAACTTATTGTTTATTTAAGATACTTATAAATATTTGTTTCTGAAAATTAAGGGTGCACTTACTCCCTAAAGCCCTTTAGGTCCGCCTTTGATCTACCACTAAATTATCGATCGTTGTTTTGTGAAAATTGGGAAAAGAGGAAAAAAACGGTGGCAATATGTGACTGTAAAGCTGGTAACAAATTGTGGAACAAAAAAAAAAATAAAGTGTGGAACAACAACTGATTTTTTTTCGAAATTGTGATCAGGTCTGCACTCAGTAGCGAAGCCAAGATTTGAATATTAAAAAAATATGGCATGAACGTCAGGTAACTTGTAGCCTTGTTTACCTCTCATAATCTTTGTATGAATGTAGGTGCACTTTACTAAATTTCTCTTAAAAAGAGATGAACTTTAATCTTTCATTAAAAATAAATAAAAATTTAACGTATTAATTCCATTGAAATACTTCTATTCGTATTGATCAAATCATCTCCTCTATTACGTTAGTACACGAACTTTTTGTATCAAGTAGAGTTTTTTTTTTTCGTTGTCAAAAAAAAAAAAAAAAAAGTAGAGCTTTTTTTAACAGCTAACGTAAACTTCTCCATGTCAACTTCACCTATAAATACGTATCAAAACCATGCAAATATAATCATCTCAAACAAACCAATTATTACACATAAAAAAACAAGACATAAAAACCATAACATTCAAAAATCAAAATAATGAAGATCTCATTTGCCCTAGCTTTAATATCAACAATATTCATCACTTCTCAAGCTCAAAACACTCCTCTAGACTACATAGCCGCCCACAAATCCGCTCGTTCCGCGGTCGGGGTAGGGACGTTAGTATGGGACACAACCTTAGCTGCATACGCTCAAACATACACCAACCAAAGAGCGGCCGATTGCAAACTTGTGCACTCGGCCACAGAAGACTATGGCGAAAACATAGCCGTTGGGTACTGGTATAGTAACGGGTTTACCGGCGTGGATGCGGTGAAATTGTGGGTGGCGGAGAAGCCACATTATGATTATTATTCTAATACGTGCAAAAATGGAGAGTGTTCGCATTATACTCAAGTTGTGTGGAGGGATACGTTGCGTTTAGGGTGTGCCAGAGTTACTTGTAAAAATGGTGGGGTGTTTGTTACTTGTAACTATTATCCTCCAGGTAATTATATTGGAGAAAAGCCTTATTAGAAGGGATGCGATAGAGCGATATCAGATGATGATTTAAGAATTAAGCTTAAGTATATTAATTCAAATATAATATTATAGATGGAAAATAAGACGATCAATATTTTAAAATGGTCATAAATTTGTTCCAAAATTGCATTACTCAATCTGTACCAGTTAATAGTTGACATTTGCTTTATTTCTCGATCACAAAACAAAGCAAATATAAACCATTCTACGGGACAGAAGAAATATATATATTACTCCATATTAAGTTTTTATTGTAAGGCTGCATTTGTTCAACAAATGTTATCCCTTTATTTAAGATTGGTAATTTTAATTTAATGTAATGTTTGTATGAAGTATTGATGGAGTACATGTATTATAATTGGCTTTGTCTAATCATATGAATTCGTAATCAATAAGTAAGAAAGTTAACATGCAAAGTATCCCCCTCATATAGAAGGCGTCAATTACTCACGTTGATTAGCCATACATGAAGGCACGTTGGTAGCATCAATTCAAGCTTCATAGCGAGTAGCGACATTGACAAAAAAAAAGAAAAAGAAAAGGGGAAATAATAGACTAATAGTCCGGCTCTATAATAATTTAAACTGTTATATAAGAGGGTGTAAAGTAATGTCGTAGACACAATATATTAGTATAAATCGGTCTTACAAGAGACTTATTTACGTATAAAATAATTCTATCATTTTGTGTATATTTTAGACCTTTAAATTAGATTAGCAACTATCTATACAATAATTAAAATTCTATCAAATATTTATTTTTGACATATAATTTAACATAACCATTACATTTGACAAGTTATATACGGAGTTCACAGTAACATACTAACATATACTCCGTAGATAAAAAAATTAATGGCTGGTCAATGAAAAAAAAACGAATATAAACCGAATAAATTAGATGGAGGCAATACAATTTTTAAAATCTTATAGAACATGCACTTCGTAATATCATACTTCTGTGCATGGACTATACAACTAGTTATAGTACAATTGGTTGTGTAGAATTCGAGCTTTGTAATAACAAATTTTACGAGTTTTATTTAAACAAAATGATTGTAAAGTTTATAAGCTTATCCAGTTAAACATATAAAAGAAAAAAATACATATAAACTCAGATAAATGTATGTTAGTTGTACAATACTATTGTACGATTGGATGTAAATTGTTATTTGTGATACTCTTTACTACTTTTCAATTGCATTTTTTGGTCCTCTACAAATTCGAACTGCCTCCCCTTCTTTACCCCTTCACTCTAGGAGCATTAACTTAAAAGGGTTTCTCGCCATCAAAGTTACCCGGAGGATCGTAATTGCAGATGACGAAAAATGATCCGTTGTAACACTTAACCCTAGCACATCCAACCCGAACCGAGTTCCTCCATACAACTTGAGTATACATTCCACATTGATGACCTTTAACACAAGTATTAGTTCCATAGTCATAGTAGGATTGTTGATCCACCCACATTTGAACGGCCGCCTCCCCCGTCATGAAGTCACCACTCCCAATTGCGATGTTCTCTCCATATGGACCGCCGGAGCTTTTGGGTATGCAGTCGCCGATCCTCTCGTTTGCGTGTCGTTCCGCGTACGCTGCTATTTGGTTGTCCCAGTATAAGGGTTCCACTCCTACAAGCGCAAAACTCGCAGAGTTAGTATGTGCCTTTTATTATGTAAAGTATTTTAGTTAAATGTAAATACTCGGTATAAATAATTAAAATGAATTAAGTAGTGTTATTTAGCACGCATGTACAATTTCGTTATGAAACATCATCCTACCAAAGTACTAAAGTAAAGAGACATGTTGTGTACTCGTATAAGATTGTCTTATATATTTCGTAACAATTTTTAATTAAAACGGATATCTACTACTTAGGGCATGCACATAATCTCGAATCATTGTTACATAACTATTCATTTTATTCACCATATGATTAAATATTCCATTAAGAACAAAAAATGAAATCATTAAAAGGAATACATACCCACAGCAAATCGAGCATAATTATGGGCATTGACATAATCTTGAGGTGAATTTTGTGCATGACTTATTTGGAGATATGCAAAGGAGACGATTATTAAACATAAAAATAAATAATGTTGTTGGTAAGATTTGAAAATATTCATCTTTTGTTTGTACTAAATACAACAACAATATAAAGTGCTAGGATTTCCCTTAATGAAGAACAGTTGAAGGGTTTTATAATGTAGACATACATGGTTAGTATAATTTGGACACATAGACACTGTTGAATAAATTGTTTAGTGATAAAATATGCTCATAAGGTCAAGACTCAAGAGGTATAGAACGTGCCCTCTTGTATAAGAGCAAAGATAACACATATACAAAGTTACAAACATGAATGTCATTTTTGGGGATGAGTAGGATGGTTGTTTATTCATTCCCCTTTTTTTTAGCAAGTTATGTAGTCCGTCACTCCGTCCATCCCATTTATTTAGCAGTTAGTCTTGTTTGAGACGGTAATAGTTGTTTTACAGTAAAGTTTTAACGTTTTATATGAGGAAATATTATATATAGTAACGTGTTTTTGTGAGTATGAAAACTCAAAGAAACAAAAGGAGTTAAACTTGATCAAGTAAGACACGCCATTAGTAGTGACAGGTATTGAGAAGGAAACACGTCACTTCGAATGACGTGTCTACACATGTTTTTGTTTTTTCAAAATAAGCCCAACGACCTTTTTTCTTTTTCTATTACAAAACTCATCATCTCAGCTCACTTTTCACTCATTAGTGCGACTTAACTCTCCCTCATCTTACCTCACCTCACTCATCTGACCTCTGTTGGATATAATGCTTCAAAAGAAGCGTTTATTATCGGTTAAAAACTTAATTGTCTCCCTTAATTATTCCTTCCCTTAATTATTTATTCATTCCCCATTATTGTGTTTACATATAATTACTTCATAATTTATTTCTACCCTTAATAATTGTGTTTACCTATAATTACTTCATAATTTTCTCTCTTAATAAATGTGTTCACATTTATATTATCACTATAAATTGAGCCCTACTACTCTCACCTAAAGAGAGGAGATATACAAGAAAAAACTCTTTTACTATCTCATAAAATGATCCACTCTCTTTGGCAACGTTCTTGGCTATTCTCAATCCTCGCCTCCCTCTACATCGAAGGTACGGAGGTTGTGTAACCCTGGGAGTCATTTGTCAGAGAACCGTGTGTAGAGTACGGGGCAAATCGACTTTAGGGCAGTGATATTCGTCACGCCACAACCGTCTCATCAAGATAAGTTCATTGTTACTTTTCCTTTGTCATATTGTTCTTATTCACTTACATATTTTCTACGCAATGTTTGCCATAATATTTCCTACATTCTAAAGTCGATTTCTCATTATAATTTATTATTATGTTTGACCGTGAATTTTTCATACTCTGTATTTTTATTGATAATATTTTGTGTGTATACAAATTTATGGCTCTTTTACACAAGCAACATGTTCTCTTGTCTCAAATATGCATAGAATCCTAGATCTCCCCCTATTACGTTATTAGTCACTACACTAGTCAGTACTTGGTAATAAATATAAGTACTTCACAAATTTTAATCAGTTTCCAATAAATGTTGTACAAATTAGTACAACCTTGATTGATTTACTTTTCTTTGCCTCTTTAGAAATTTTCTATCATTGATTTTAATAACAAATTACATAGGTTTGATTTACAGTGCGTTTTTTTACAGTATGGTACACAATAAATTACATAGGCTGAATATCCGAAGGTTGCCATCTATGCCTTGATGTCTTTGTTTTGAAACGGAAAGAGTTGTGAGTAATTATTGGATTAGATGAATAGAATAATTATGATTTTTGAAACAATTAAAAATTGCATTAATGAAGGGAATAATGAGTAATGATAACATCATTAAGTAATTAATTTGATTAATTAACTTCCCGTGACTCATAATTTAGGTTTGAGGAAATTGATGATTAAACGTATGAATATTAAATAGCTAAGATCGGGAAACATGAAATATTGGTATCTTGATAATGTGTGTAATATTATAGAAATGTGCTATTAAGAAAAATAAGTCGAGTATATATCGGAGTACTATCTTTGGTTTTCATAGTCTTATATAAGTAACTGTTGATATGATTTTGATAAGTAATATTGATAAAAATATCGAGTAAAGGTTTAAGTTTTTGTGTGCACGTTATATCGTATTGAGTTTTTTCATTGCCTTATCACTTAAGATTTAGTTGTTGTATTATAATACTATTTTGTATTAGTAACTCTTGTGTAGTTGTGTGAGACGGTCTCACAGTATAAGACGATGCACTTTTATAAAAACAATCTTTTATTAAAAGCAATAAATGAATGAAGCTTTCTAGAAAAGGGTCGTATCATTATGGTGTAAGACAAACTATGAATTTGCATTGTTTGCAATGATAGCGTGATATTTTCACAAGAATGTTTGGTGGAATATTATTGAGATTATACAAAAAGAATGTTTTGTATGATAGAATATGTATGGTAATTTCGATAAGTGTACCAATTTTTGGCAAGTGAGATATACGATTTCGTAAATTTATCATATGGTAAAAAAGTTCACTGTGACCTTACCTTGGAAGTTTGTCGTGGTAATTATTTACATGAGGTATACGCTAATTGGAGAATTTGTTAAAATTATTAAAATTATTATTATTATACAATTAGTTTATAACAGGTTGGTTGAGCACTTCAATTCCATATAAGTTAAACCATTATTAAACTAGAAAGTATGTATGTTTCAACAAGCATGCGCAATGGAAAATTCGATTTGTAGTTAACCTGTTGAAAAATAATGATATAAGAATTACATTTTCATGACCCATATTTTTCTAACATAACCTTCTATAATGCTTGTTTAGTTGCTTAAAAAAAAAAGGTCACATATATTTTACAAAATACATGTACTTTGACATAAGATAACATTTGAAGTATTTTTCAAAAGGTTGCTTAACCAATAACTGTGAGGGTCTAATAGCTTTCGTCATTACATGATATGGAGTATAATCCTCTAGGAAAGTTTAAGGAAAAAATAAGAAATTTGCATGCATGTCTTACTACAGTTTCTCCAAAAATATAAAGTGACATGGTTACTAAAATGGATGTAAATAATGGATGTTGTTTTGTCAAGTGTGCGTGTTAGGACGACATGTACTGGATACGTATAAGCTTGATATATGTTGAGAATACAGAAGTATGTAAGAGATTATATATAATTGCATTGCATATGTTTATTACTTAGTCAATCATATCATATTTATAATTCGCTTGGATTGATTTCTGGTTATGCGAGTAAGCAATTTGGACGTATTCGGTAATGTGTCTAAGTTGTTAGTGTCATATAAATTCACGAGTTTCATGAGCACGTAAAAGTAAATTATAATGACAACTATGAAATTATTTTATGGATATATTGACGGTGTCTTTAAGAGTTGTTGATATCATGTGGCCAAGTGGAACAATATAAAAGGTTTGAGTTACTTAATACTTGGATTCGTTAAATAAAACTCAAATATATGTTGGTATCAAAAGTCTTGTAAACAATATTAAGATGATGATTAGTTTTTTTGAGTTTTGTATAAATGGTAAGCATGTGAATACACAAAAATCTTAGTGGTTGATTATAAAAACATAATTTTCTTATATGAGAGTGATATGTAACCTAGGGATACAAGTAAGAAAGGTTAAAAGTTCGATGACTCTTGAGAGAGTCCTATGAGAATGATGCAAGAACTTTGAGATAAATAAGGCTTGCGTTTTCTGTCAAACAATGCAATGACTTATATGTCCTATAAGTTTGAAGTTAAATCTACTTTGATATGTGTATGAAGCAACTCTTTCTCCTTTAGCTATACCAAAATTTTGTGTGAGATTTAAAGTTATTAAGGCTATACCAATATGATGAAAAATGTGAAACCGCATGATATAGCTTGTTGTTGTATACTGCAAGTATGCTATGGTTGAAGGCACGTGATGTTGAACTAATGATATTCACATTGAAAAATATGCTTAAGGTGACCAATAATGATAATGGAGTTATATTGATTTGCAGACTAATATTGAGTTACTTGGTATCATAATAACATATCATAGTACTTGTATATTATACATACGATAATAGAATTTAAACCTGAAATGTTGAAATTGTCAGGTTAGCCATGTTGAATGGCGAAGAGGCATATTAATAGATCTCCATTGTGAGAGAAGGGCAAACTGCATCATATTGATTACATGAAAGTATAAGCTATGAAAAGGCATCAAATTGTTAAATATTGAGGCATTGTGAGATGATCATCGATGTGCGTGTTTTCTCGAGAACATGTTAAAATGAAAGGATGTTAAGATCCTTTTATTAATGGCCATTGTTGTAAGTCGTGTTGACGTCAGCATGAGGAATGGGCTAAAAGCCTGTTGAAGAGTGAATTGTGATGGACACCCGTCTCAGAGGAATCTGAGTTCAACGGGTCAAACGAAGTCACAAGGAGCTCAGTTAGTTGTACCACTACCATTCCTCTTATGCATTGTGGTACTTGTTGCACGTGTTTACATGAGTTGAGGAACAAATTTTGTGTGCAAATTTTGATTGTCATGTGTGTAAGGATGAGCATTTGCTCTTAATGAGTTCATAGTCCGTAAGGGTGGTTTGTGATAGTTCAAACCTGATGAGCTCACTGATAAGTGATATTTTGTACTAATTTATCCCCCGTCTTAGCTCGATTTCTATACGATTTATGCACTTTGTTAAGTGATTAACGAGCTAATATTGCTATTCTAGTTGTTTTGCGTGTTTTGTCTCGTTTTATAGGAAATGAAGCGGTTTTGCTATATTTTCCTACTTTATGGAGCAAAGACACTAGAGTACGAGTTTATGAGGAACCGATGATAGCCATTTCACGATTTGATTACGATTCCGCTACATCCTTCCTCAAGTGGATTTATCTTGGACTTTGGCTTTGAACTTCAAAAGGAAACATCAACCCAAGTCAAAGGAAGGCTAGCCCAAGCCCAATTACGTATTGCATTGACCAAGACCAAGGCATAGGATTCCATGCCCAAGGATGAAATTGGAAGAGACGGAAAAATCCATCTTGCACACTTACCCGATCGGATTTCCACTTACCCGATCGTCGGGTATGTTTGCTGGTGAGACGTTTCTTGGCTCTTCTTCTAGCAAGTTTAAATGAGTGATTAAATGCTTTGTCTAGGGGATGAATCTGGACACATTTGACCAACCTCTCTTTAATGCAAGCCTTAATGATGCTTTATTAGGTTGTCGAGGGGATGAATCTGGACACATTTGAGCAACCTCTCAACCCTATAATTAATAGCCTAGCCTCCACACACAACAACACACACCTTTCTTACAATCCTCTTCTCTTCTCTTCTTACATTTCCTCTTTAGATTAGGAGGAAGGGAGAACTAGTCTCTCTTCTCTCATTTTCTTCTTCTTTAGTCTTTAGTTCTTAGTTTATTTCTGTCCTTTCCATATCAAAACATTAGCTTAGATCAATAAGAATTTCATCCTTGTAATCTCCTTTGTGTGATTCAAGAGTTGTAATTGGTGGATCGTTTATTATGTGCAAGGATTTTCTATTATTGTTATCATTATCGTCATTGATCGTCATATAGGTATTCCTACTTTATCGTTCGTTTAAATGTCTTTATTGTTTTCCATTTGATTGTTATTCTCTTTACATTTTAACTTAGATTCATTTAGTATCGTTATAATTGTAATTTTATTTCTTAGATTATCAATTAGCGTCGTTATTATCGCCATATGGAGTCAAAATCAAATAAACATGTCTATCCTAGTTTTCATTGTTAATATCATTTTAGATTTAGACATTATCATGAGTAAGTAGTCACCTTTCTAGGGTGTAGGTAGCCATGTTAGATTGATTAAAAGATGTTAATTGGATAAAAGAAATTGTGCCTTTAAAACGTTGTGTCTATGCATGTTTGGATCGTAACGATAGTTAACGACTTCTGGCCGGAAATCATCGACTAAAATGGAATTCTTTTCCAAGGTAGACATACGAGAATTGAATAGACAAAGCATGACATGGTAGATTAAGACCTAGTAAATCGCCCAAAAGCCTGCTAGACCATCTGATCTATGATTGTAATGAACACATCATTCTTACGAACTCACAATGAATTATTTGCATGTTCCAAATCCAATTTCATCAATATATCAATCTACATGTGTGAACCTACTTCCCTAGATGCTTTTCATCACTTGTTTTATTGTTTTCATTTCCATTTGCTTTTATTTCATTTTCGTTTATGCCTTGTAGTAGTTTAGAAACAAAATTCCCAAAACCCAGATTTTCGTTAGATAAAACCCAATTGCGATACATTTCACATCTTATAGGAAACACCATCTCCCTGAGAATCGACCCCTACTTCCCTAATTACATTAATTTGTTATTAGCCTAGTCTGGGTAATTTATCTTTGTATCGGGCTCGCGACAAGCACGATCACTCACCTATGTGAATGTGGGGGTTAGCCCAACCCTCTGTCGAGGTCCTTCAGGCTTTGATCCTCTAGAGCGTTCATGAATACCAGGGTATGTGAGGGTTTTTAAAATTTGGTGTCCATGATGATGAGTTCATGGAAAGTCGCGAGCTATAGCCTTGATTTGAGATTAAGTAAGTGTGCAATGATCTTTTACTAATACCATCTAAGGTTCAAGGTGAAATACTCCACCTAAGATGTCTGTTTGAGATCATTGTATGCACTGGGTGACAATTCAAGTCCACAAGACATTGTCATCTTAAAGCTAAATCTTCGTTTCCATCTTCTTTATGCCTTCTTTTGAATCATGTGGGGGAATGTTGGATATAATGCTTCAAAAGAAGCGTTTATTATCGGTTAGAAACTTAATTGTCTCCCTTAATTATTCCTTCCCTTAATTATTTATTCATTCCCCAGTATTGTGTTTACATATAATTACTTCATAATTTATTTCTACCCTTAATAATTGTGTTACCTATAATTACTTCATAATTTTCTCTCTTAATAAATGTGCTCACATTTATATTATCACTATAAATTGAGCCCTACTACTCTCACCTAAAGAGAGGAGATATACAAGAAAAAACTCTTTTACTATCTCATAAAATGATCCACTCTCTTTGACAACGTTCTTGGCTATTCTCAATCCTCGCCTTCCTCTACATCGAAGGTACGGAGGTTGTGTAACCCTGGGAGTCATTTGTCAGAGAACCGTGTGTAGAGTACGGGGCATATCGACTTTAGGGCAGTGATATTCGTCACGCCACAACCGTCTCATCAAGATAAGTTCATTGTTACTTTTCCTTTGTCATATTGTTCTTATTCACTTACATATTTTCTACGCAATGTCTGCCATAATATTTCCTACAACCTTCCCCCCTCTCCAGCGGTTCTTTGACGTCCCTTTGGCGAAATGTTGCCACCTACCCTTTGTTCTTACGCATAGTGCCTAATTAGCAAGGTAGTTTAATTTGCTTTATTTTTTTAGTGACTTGCTTTGTTCTCAGATTTAGCTTTTATGTTTTCATTGAATTTAATTATGTAGTTTTTTGTTTAGATCTAGCTTTGATATATTAATTAATGCATTTCTATGAAAAAAATCATTTTTTGAAACACTAAATTAGTGAGTTTGTTTTAATGGTTATTAATTTACGGAGTTTATTTTCACAGTACGTTTTTTTTTCTCATTTTAGTACTTTTAACGCCAAACTTTCCATTTGTTACCCTTCACAAAAACATATTAAACCTAGTTCCCTTTGCCTTCTTCCTACCTTCTCTCTACACATTAACCCTTTTCAAACTTCATAAAAGGTCTCTTCAAGTATGGACGATTATTCAAATGACGAACATGTATTTAATACGCTAATCTTATATTAATAAAATTGACTCTTTATTATATTTTAATTTCTTTATTTCTTTTTAATTACGGTTTTATGTCTAAATTATTAAATTGCTAAGGATTTTATTTATTCATGGCGGTGACAAAGAAGGGATGGTCGGTTAATGGGGTTGGAAGACCGGCCGGCAAAGGGACGACCAGCAAAGGGACAGCCGACGAAGGTCGGCGATGGGTAGTATTGTACTGTATATTATTTTTTTTGTTTACTGTGCCTTTTTTTTTTTCCAATACAGTTGTACTGTATAGTGTTTTTTTTTGTTCAATGTAGTTTGTAACGTATAGTTTTGTTTTGTACAATGTTAATTTTTATGTCAATGTATTGTATTCCAATTCATTTGTTTTTTTTCTATATTTTTACGCAATCATCATGGATTTTTTTCATTTGCATTAGTCTTAAAGATTTTACTATGTTATTTTTTCTCTTGTAATACATATATTAAAACATGAGTATGAGTTTAGAGAGGGAAAATGAGGTGAGAAATGAGAGGGGTATAATTGTCAACAGTGTACTAAGTTGAGTAAAATGTGTACTGCGAAAATCAGGACCCTTAATTTATACTCCCTCCAATTCAATCCAAACTACTCATTCACTTTTTAAAGTCGAACTTGTTAAATATTGATCTCGATTATATTAAGTCAAATCTTCAAAATTTATATACAAAATTGATGTTTTTATGTTTGTTACAAGAAGAGGTTTCGAAAATTTATAATTTCGACCCAAAAAAATAATATATAATTGAAGAAAAACGTGGTCAAAGTGTCGTTTTGTAGACCGCAAAAAGTTAATGGATAGTTTCGATTGTATTGGAGGGAGTATGTATTTATGTAACCTGGGTTTAATAAGGATGTAAGTTTAGAAGTTGTTGATTTATACTAAATTTGTTTAATTTCTTGTATAGAATGAAAAATTGTGATTATCCTCTTAAGTGTTATTGAAATGGAGAATTGTTGGAGTGAAAAGGGTTTGTTTCTTATTGAGGAGGGACTCAATATTTTATTATAGCTAGTACACAGTAATTGGAAATAGTTGAAGAGATATATAAGGGTGGCATACAGAATTTGAGCACTTAATTGAGAATGAAAATGAAATTTCCAAATTTCAGGTGTTTAAACATTGTACATCTTAATAACGAGGGAGTCTTCCTTCAAAGCAGGCTTATTCGTGGACATTAATTACACCACATGAGAGCATTTGACTTCCTATGCTCCTAAATTTCAACCTTTGAAATTAAGGCTTATTGGAGTAGTTACAATGGGTAGACAATAGTGTGTGATGAAGGAAAAAAAGACGAAAAAGGTAGACCGAATAGTAATAGATTTACAAATGAGATGGATGAGGAGCAAAAATAATAAAGATGTGCATGCGTGACATTCCACGATGTGCAAGCTAGAGTTGTTAGGCCTAAATATAAGGGGGGATGTTGTTAGCGGAAGCGATGCTTATCATTAAAATGGCAAACCTTAGAAAATGAACTATTAGGAAAACCACCCAATAAAGATGACACGGAAGGGTTTTATTAAGGCCTGGGTGGTTGATAGAAAAACTCAATAGTCTTCCAGAAAATACAAATGAAGAAGTTATAACTTTGATAAAGTCTGTGAGACAAAGTTATAACAACTTCAGGAATAACTTTGTCTCACAGACTTTATCAAAGTTATGCCTAACTTTGATCTTTCTTCTCATAATTGTTGCTAGCTATAATAAGACTAAAGCACACAATTACACGCATATGATATATTGAGTAAAACATATTATCACGTAAACATATCTCATTATCAAAACTATCAAATTGGTCCAACAAATTCCCCCTTTTTGATGATGACAAGTCTCATATGATTTTCTCTTAACAAAGTGACTAAGTATAGTTCCCCCTCAACAAAGCATTCCAAAGTTATAGCAACTTTGATCGCAAGAACAAAACAACTTAGCCAAAGTTATAGCTTGAGAGAATTTAAGAGATAACGAGTCTTGACAAGGAGCAAGCTTAAGCAAAGACTCAAATCATATCATTTCTTCCCCCTCTTGGCATCATTGAAAAGACAAGAACAAAGACATGAAACGACTAGAATAACACATGTCAAGGCAAGAAATAGATATGCAAAATACGCAATATAAGACGATATATATCAAGCAAAATAAAGTGCAAATGTTGATTAAACTACAAACCACAAAATATATTGTTAGTTGCCATTGGGCCGAATAGACAATGTCAAAATAAGCCAAATGGGCCGAATAGGATTAGTAGTTTAAGAGTGAAAACAACCAAGGATAGAAAAATCAAGGCATTTTGGGTTGACGGATTTTGTTAGGATCGACATAACCGGGCCTAGTGCGGTACTCAAGAGTGGAAAGACGGTCAAGGCAATTTGACACATGAGAAGCTTGAGCGGTGAGGCAAACATCAAAGTTCCGGACTTTTAGCGAAAGAGCCTCCGTCGCATCGTATATAGTACGCATTCCCTCACGCATCTCCGTCCCGCTCTTAACCAACGACCCGCCTTGGCTCACCAAGAATGTCATCCTATCCCTTTGCCTATACGCCTCTTGCTTACAATCGATAATATTTCGTTCCAACTTAGCAAGGCGATCATCCACACCATCCATCCATGTCCTCATCTCATGACTCACACCCGACCCACCTTGGTCACGGGTTGAGCCCAAAGAACCCACGGCCACGGCTTGAACAACCGTGTCCAAAACCGTCTCACTTTTCTTATCCTGCGCATCCAAGCGCTCCATAATACTACCAATGAACATATCTAATTTGGATTCAATCACAGAAAAATCAGCCCCACCCGAAGACAATCCAACCGAACCTCCTTTGACCAAAAATAACAACTCCGGACCATTAGCATCAAGCTTCATAAATTTCAAGAACGTATCACACATTTCATCTTTTACCGCGACCCCATAATTTTGCACATTAACAACTCCCTTTGACTCAAAGAGCCGAGACAACCACATGCCATACGGCAAGTCAAGAGTAGAGTAAAATTTGTCTTCGGTCACCGAGAAAGCGGTTTGTGAAATACGATTAAAAACAAGAGAAGGTAAATTAACCCGGTTGCCCTCCAACCAATGCTTAACGACTAACATCTCATAGCATGCAATTTTATCACGTCCGCCCCGTCGCGGAATCACGGTATTCCATAAAAAATTTAACAGAAATTTCAGTTTAGGAGAAACACTACCCGCCAACACGCAACTCGACACCGTCGCCCCAACATCAAAATACTGCTTAACCTCCAGCTTAGCCATGTCCGTCAGTTCCTCCCATGACGTACTCGGATTGATTTTGATTCCATCATCAGGAACCGAAAACAGAGTACAAAAGTCCGTCACGGAAATCGAAACTGAACGGCCATTTATGACGGCATGCAAGACTCCATTGTCTAAAGAAACAGAGGAAAAGAACTGAATTACCTCAATCGGATACACCGGACCCGAAAACTGAGCCACCTTTTCCCATTCTTGGAAATTCAGAAAATCAGAAAAGAATCCCAAAGCCCTATACTTGTCACACCAAGCCTTCGGATAATACCGACCACCATGTATTCCATATTGAGCAACCCGGTTCACAAGTTTTCTTTCGTCTTTTGTAAGACGGAGTTTATCAATCCCCGAAGATGTTTCTTGAAGAGAAAAATCACGCAATGTGACCCGTGGTGCCTCGGGAACCGCGTCCGTGGTTTCGGTTGTAGCTTCTTCTTGGAGTCTACCTTTGCTTTTATTTAACCGTCTTCTTTTCGTACCCTCAAGCCCCGCACCCGACTCGGTTTGATTTGGGTTGGGTGATTGTTGTGTGGGAGGAGAAGAGGTATTTTTAGGCATACTTGGCTTGGGAGTTTTTGGGTTTGGGTTCTTGGAAATTTTTGATCTAGTGGAAGCCATTGATGAATGCTTGAAAAATTGATGGTAAATTTTTGTTGTTGTGGTAGGGGTGCCGTGAAAAAGAGAGAGAAGGAGTAAAAATTAGGTGATGTGTTTATGTGGTGAAAGTGATGGGTGATGGGTAATTATGATTGTGTAAGAATTAGGGTGACTTTTGTACTTGGGCACATGGTGTGCCGGCCCCAATCCCCTATTTTCCTTTTTTTTTTTTTTTTTTTAATTTGAATTTGGGTAGAAAAAGGAATCTTGGGTAGTTAATTTTGGGATATGGTAAGGATAGAGTTTGGTAAATAAAAGATATGGTAAGGATATTTATTTGAGAATTTCGGCCAAAAAGAATTACATGGGTAGAATTTTGGTTTGATTAGGAAAGTGAATAAGATAGGTTTTTGGCAAATATGTGGTTTATAATTCAATTTCCATAAAACACTTAATATGCAAGATACTTACGTAAAATATATTATATTAAACACAAATATACTAGCAATGAAATATGCGGACACAGTCATATAATCTCGTCGTAATCTAGCCAGTCATGCAGGTTCACAAAATAAATAAGATGAATTTAATTGCTACTGATTAAACCAATTTCCAACCGCAAAATCTCAAAACGTCTTCTCGCTAACGCCTTTGTTAAAATGCCAGCCCATTGAACATCAGTACTACAAAATTCGAGTTTAATGTTGCCCTTTTCTACATGGTCACGCAAAAAATGATGTCTAATGTCTATATGCTTAGTACGAGAATGCTGAGCTGGGTTCTTAGAAATAACAATAGCACTCGTATTATCACAGAAAACAGGCATACAACCAACATTAACACCATAATCACATAGTTGTTGCTTTAACCAAAGTAGTTGAGAACATACCAGTCCTGCAGCGATATATTCGGCTTCTGCAGTAGATAACGCAACCGAATTTTGCTTCTTTGAGCCCCAAGTAATTATGCAAGGTCCAACAAACGTAGCAAATCCAGAGGTACTTTTTCTATCTAACGAACATCCCGCATAATCTGCGTCTGAATATCCTACTAGATCGAAATTGCACTCAAGTGGATACCATAAATATAAATTAGATGTACCAATTAAATATCTCAAGATACGTTTAACTGCAATCATATGTGATTCCTTAGGACATGATTGAAATCTAGCACAGACACATACGCTGAACATAATGTCAGGTCTACTTGCAGTTAAATATAATAAAGAACCAATCATACCTCGATATGTAGTCTCGTCTACGGACTTACCATTTTCGTCTAAGGTCAATTTTTTGTCAGTTACCATAGGTGTGTCCATTGGATGAGCGTTCTCCATACCAAATTTTCTGATTAGCTCCTTGACATATTTTTGTTGGTGAATCTTTATGCCTTCTTTGGTTTGTTGAATCTGCAGTCCTAGGAAGAATTTCAATTCTCCCATCATGCTCATTTCAAATTCTGAGGTCATAAGATCTGAAAATACTTGCACAATTTATTGTTAGTAGAACCAAAAATAATATCGTCTACATAAATTTGAGCAACAAGTAAATCAGAACCCTCGGATTTTAGAAATAGGGTTTTGTCGACAGATCCTCTCTTAAAATTGTTTTGTAATAAAAATTTTGACAATCTGTCGTACCAAGCCCTAGGCGCTTGTTTCAAACCATATAAAGCTTTATCGAGTTTAAAAACATGGTTTTGAAACTTGCTATTCAAAATCCAGGAGGTTGTTCAACAAAAACCTCTTCTTCCAAATAACCGTTAAGAAATGCAGTCTTAACGTCCATTTGGAATAATTTCATTCCTTTATGAGCTGCGAAGGCGATGAGCAAGCGAATAGCTTCAAGTCTTGCTACTGGAGCGAAAGTCTCGTCATAATCAATCCCTTCTTGTTGATTATAACCTTGAACAACCAATCGAGCCTTGTTACGAACTATAACTCCTGAATCATCCAATTTATTTCTGAATACCCATCGAGTACCAATCACAGTTCGATTAGGAGGTCGTGGCACAAGGTGCCATACTTTATTGCGTTCGAACTGTTGAAGCTCTTCTTGCATAGCCACAATCCAGTCGGATTCTGCAAGAGCTTCTTTGATGTTGGTGGGCTCTATGGTAGACAGAAAAGAATAGAATGAACAAAAGTTATTTAATGTTCGCCTCGTTTGAACTCCCTTATTCAAACTTCCTAGGATACTATCCATAGGATGAGAACTCATATATTTCCATTTCTTAGAGTTCCTAGGCTCATCATCATCTGATGAACTATCACTTTCCTCAAATGATTCAGAATCAAGATTGGTTCCCCCTGAGTTGGACTCTGGGGTTATATCTGAAGTTGGTACAACTTCAGTTACACCATCTTGGTTCTGGTTCAAAGTTATAGCATCATCAGCTATAACTTCAGTTTCCTTTTCCTTGTTTTGAGAAGAGACATTCGTATCATCAACAATTGTCTCAGTTCTCTGTTCAAGGTCATTTGCGGATTTATCAAGTTCATCATTGATTCCTTCAATAACTTCTTCATTATTTTCTGGCACGTCATCTCTGGAGAGACGAAAGTCTGGATCATTCATGTCCTCTTCTTCATTCTGTTCAACTTGTTCAAGCACACTATCTTCATCAAATACAACATGAACACTTTCTTCTATGCACAAGGTTCTTTTGTTAAAAACTTTAAAAGCTTTACTATGATTAGAATAGCCAACAAACACAGCTTCGTCACTTCGTGGATCAAATTTGCTCAAATTACTTTTTCCATTATTATGGACAAAACATTTACTCCCGAAGCAACGAAGGTGAGCTATATTGGGTTTTCTCCCTCTTAAAAGTTCATAGGGAGTCTTTTTGAGAATAGGTCTAATCATAGCTCTATTGTGCACATAGCATGCAGTACTTATGGCTTCTGCCCAAAAGCTCTTAGGAAGGCCACTACACAAAAGCATAGTGCGGGCCATGTCCTCTAATGTTCTATTCATACGTTCCACGACACCATTTTGTTGTGGGGTTCGTGGTGCAGAAAAGTTATGTCCTACACCATTCTCCCTACAATATTCTATAAAAGCTTGATTATCAAATTCGGTGCCATGATCCGTACGAATGGAAACTAACTTTTTATCATACTTGTTTTGGGCGAGCTTCATTAGTACTACAAACTCATCGAAAGTTTCATCTTTAGTAAATAGAAAGATAGGCCATACATACCTGGAGTAGTCGTCGACTAGGACGAATACGTACCTTGATCCACCGCGGCTTCTAACTTTCATAGGTCCACACAAATCCATGTGTATCAACTCAAGTGGACGCTCTGTACTTACTACTCGTTTCGGTTTGAATGAAGATCTAACTTGTTTACAACGGGCACATGAGTCACACATCTTTTCTTGTTCGAATTTGATTGAGGGTAGTCCCTCAACTAAATTCCACAATTTGAGTTTCTTTAAAATAGTTGGACTTATGTGTGCAAACCTCTTGTGCCACAAGCATGAATCATCCACAGTGACTTTCATGCACGTAACGGAACTTGTAGTGACTTTGTTTAAATCAATCATATACACGTTCCGTTTACGTAGACCTTCTAAGATAACATTGCTAGTTCCTTCAACTATGATACGACAAACATTGGAATGAAAAACGACTTTGTTGCCTTTGTCACATAGTTGAGAGATACTTAGCAAGTTATGCTTAAGGCCATCTACCAGATAGACGTTATTGATAGCATGTGAAGAAGATATACCAATCTTACCTACACCGATTATGTTGCCCTTCTTGTTGTCTCCAAAGGTGACCTTGCCTCCGTTGAAGGGTTCTAGTGAAAGAAATAAATTCTTGTTTCCAGTCATGTGTCTCGAACAACCACTGTCGAGATACCATAGATTATTTTCTTTCACTATTACCTGCAAGAGAATCAAATACAGCTTTTAGGTACCCACGCTAAGTTGGGTCCTTTATGGTTAGTGACTCTATATATTTGATCCTTCCTAGCCCATATCTGTTTGACAATTCTTTTCTTCTTAGGATTGGGTTTGCTAGGTTTATTAACATGTTTGTTATTGTTGTGACGCACATTAGGTTTAAACGACTGCTTCTGATTCACATGAGGTTTAGTTTTTAAAGGTACAGATGTGTAATCGAAAGCCATGTCATAAAACCACCTGAACTCATTGTTTCTAATCTCATCACGTTGAGATTTTATTTCCAAAATCATGCATCAATATTTTATCATTCAAAATCATAGGCTAAAGCTATAACTTTTGAACATAAAATCTCTCGAATGGAATAGTTACCGAATGACGACCTATACTATCTAATCTTCACAAAGATCTTCATTATACGGATCATCTCTTCATCTTGATCACAAAGACCCTCCATCTCGAGTCTTGTGTAGATTTATGTAGATCTTGTTTGAAGCGATTTTCCTTAAAGTTATGCCTGGTTAGCTATAACTTCCCAGTTCACTTCCAAAGTTATTCCTGAAGTTGTTATAACTTTGTCTCACAGACTTTATCAAAGTTATGTCTAACTTTGATCTTTCTTCTCATAATTGTTGCTAGCTATAATAAGACTAAAGCACACAATTACACGCATATGATATATCGAGTAAAACATATTATCACGTAAACATATGTCATTATCAAAACTATCAAATTGGTCCAACAAATTCCCCCTTTTTGATGATGACAAGTCTCATATGATTTTCTCTTAACAAAGTGACTAAATATAGTTCCCCCTCAACAAAGCATTCCAAAGTTATAGCAACTTTGATCGCAAGAACAAAACAACTTAGCCAAAGTTATAGCTTGAGAGAATTTAAGAGATAACGAGTCTTGACAAGGAGCAAGCTTAAGCAAAGACTCAAATCATATCATTTCTTCCCCCTCTTGGCATCATTGAAAAGACAAGAACAAAGACATGAAACGACTATAATAACACATGTCAAGGCAAGAAATAGATATGCAAAATACGCAATATAAGACGATATATATCAAGCAAAATAAAGTGCAAATGTTGATTAAACTACAAACCACAAAATATAGTGTTAGTTGCCATTGGGCCGAATAGACAATGTCAAAATAAGCCAAATGGGCCGAATAGGATTAGTAGTTTAAGAGTGAAAACAACCAAGGATAGAAAAATCAAGGCATTTTGGGTTGAAGGATTTTGTTAGGATCGACATAACCGGGCCTAGTGCGGTACTCAAGAGTGGAAAGACGGTCAAGGCAATTAGACACATGAGAAGCTTGAGCGGTGAGGCAAACATCAAAGTTCCGGACTTTCAATGAAAGAGCCTCCGTCGCATCATAAATTGTACGCATTCCCTCACGCATCTCCGTCCCGCTCTTAACCAACGACCCGCCTTGGCTCACCAAGAAAGTCATCCTATCCCTTTGCCTATACGCCTCTTTCTTACAATCAATAATATTTCGTTCCAACTTAGCAAGGCGATCATCCACACCATCCATCCATGCCCTCATCTCATGACTCACACCCGACCCACCTTGGTCACGGGTTGAGCCCAAAAAACCCATGCCCACGGCTTGAACAACCGTGTCCAAAACCGTCTCAATTTTCTTATCTTGCGCATCCAAGCGCTCCATAATATTTCCAATGAACACATCCAATTTTGATTCAATCACAGAAAAATCAGCCCCACCCGTCGGCATACCAACCGAACCTCCTTTGACCAAAAATAACAACTTCGGACAATTAGCATCAAGCTTCATAAATTTCAAGAACGTATCACACATCTCATCCTTTACCGCGACCCCATAATTTTGCACATTAACAACTCCCTTTGACTCAAAGAGCCGAGACAACCACATGCCATACGGCAAGTCAAGAGTAGAGTAAAATTTGTCTTCGGTCACGGAGAAAGCGGTTTGTGAAATACGATTAAAGACAAGAGAAGGTAAATTAACCCGATTCCCCTCCAACCAATGCTTAACAACTAACATCTCATAGCATGCAATTTTATCACGTCCGCCCCGTCGCGGAATCACAGTATTCCATAAAAAATTTGACAGAAATTTCAGTTTTGGTGACACACTTCCAGCCAACACACAACTCGACACCGTCGCCCCAACATCAAAATACTGCTTAACCTCCAGCTTAGCCATGTCCGTCAGTTCTTCCCATGACGTACTCGGATTGATTTGGATTCCATCATCAGGAACCAAAAACAGAGTACAAAAGTCCGTCACGGAAAACGAAACTGCACGGCCATTTATTACGGCATGCAAGACTCCATTGTCTAAAGAAACAGAGGAAAAGAACTGGATTACCTCAATCGGATACACCGGACCCGAAAACTCAGCCACCGTTTCCCATTCTTGGAAATTCATAAAATCCGAAAAGAATCCCAAAGCCCTATACTTGTCACACCAAGCCTTAGGATAATACCGACCACCGTGTATTCCATATTGAGCCACCCGGTTCACAAGTTTTCTTTCGTCTTTTGTAAGACGGAGTTTATCAATCCCCAACGATGTTTCTTGAGGAGAAAAGTCACGTAATGTGACCCGTGGTGCCTCGGGAACCGCGTCTGTGGTGTTGTTTGTAGCTTCTTCTTGGAGTCTACCTTTGCCTTTATTTAACCGTCGTCTTTTCGTACCCTCGAGACCCGCACCCGACTCGGTTAGGTTTGGGTTGGGTGATTGTTGTGTGGGAGGAGAAGAGGTATTTTTAGGCATGCTTGGCTTGGGGGTTTTAAGATTTGGGTTTTTGGCAATTTTTGATCTAGTGGAAGCCATTGTTGAAGGTTTGAAGGTTTGGGTATTGTGTGTTGTTGTGGGTGCCGTGAGATTGATGAGGAAGATAGTAAAAGTTGGTTGAGTATTGAAGTGGTAAAAGTAATAGGTGGAGAAGGTAATTATGAATGTGTAAGAGGTAGGTTTTATTTTTGTACTTATGCACATGGGTGTGCCGTCCCAATGTAGGTTTTTCCTTTTTTTTTTCAATTTGAATTTGGGTAGGAAAAGAATCTTGGGTGGTTATTTTTGTTGGGATATGGTAAGGATAGAGTTTTGGTAAATAAAAGATATGGAAGGTAATATGATTTGAGAGTTTCGGCCAAAACGAATTGCATGGGTAGAATTTTGGTTTGATTAGGAAAGTGAATAATATAGGTTTTTGGCAAATAAGTGGTTCATAATTCAATTTCCATAAAACACTAAATATGCAAGATACTCACGTAAAATATATTATATTAAACACAAATCTACTAGCAATGAAATATGCGGACACAGTCATATAATCTCGTCTTAATCTAGCCAGTCACGCAGGTTCACAAAATAAATACGATGAATTTACTTGCTACCGATTAAACCAATTTCCAACCGCAAAATCTCAAAACGTCTTCTCGCTAACGCCTTTGTTAAAATGTCAGCCCATTGATTGTCAGTACTACAAAATTCGAGTTTAATGTTGCCCTTTTCTACATGGTCACGCAAAAAGTGATGTCTACTGTCTATATGCTTAGTACGAGAATGCTGAGCTGGGTTCTTAGAAATAACAATAGCACTCGTATTATCACACAAAACAGGCATACAACCAACATTAACACCATAATCACATAGTTGTTGCTTTAACCAAAGTAGTTGAGAACATACCAGTCCTGCAGCGATATATTCGGCTTCTGCAGTGGATAACGCAACCGAATTTTGCTTCGTTGAGCCCCACGTTATTATGCAAGGTCCAACAAAAGTAGCGAATCCAGAGGTACTTTTTCTATCTAAAGAACATCCCGCATAATCTGCGTCTGAATATCCTACTAGATTGAAATTACACTCAAGTGGATACCACAAATATAAATTAGATGTACCAATTAAATATCTCAAGATACGTTTAACTGCAATCATATGTGATTCCTTAGGACATGAGTGAAATCTAGCACAGACACATACGCTGAACATAATGTCAGGTCTACTTGCAGTCAAATATAATAAAGAACCAATCATACCTCGATATGTAGTCTCATCTACGGACTTACCATTTTCGTCTAAGGTCAACTTTTTATCAGCTACCATTGGTTTGTCCATTGGATGAGCGTTCTCCATACCAAATTTTCTGATTAGCTCCTTGACATATTTTTGTTGGTGAATCTTTATGCCTTCTTTGGTTTGTTGAATCTGCAATCCTAGGAAGAATTTTAATTCTCCCATCATGCTCATTTCAAATTCAGAGGTCATAAGATCTGAAAAATACTTGCACAATTTATTGTTAGTAGAACAAAAAATAATATCGTCTACATAAATTTGAGCAACAAGTAAATCAGAACCCTCGGATTTTAGAAATAGGGTTTTGTCGACAGATCCTCTTTTAAAATTGTTTTGTAATAAAAATTTTGACAATCTGTCGTACCAAGCCCTAGGCGCTTGTTTCAAACCATATAAAGCTTTATCGAGTTTAAAAACATGGTTTTGAAACTTGCTATTCAAAAATCCAGGAGGTTGTTCAACAAAAACCTCTTCTTCCAAATAACCGTTAAGAAAGGCAGTCTTAACGTCCATTTGGAGTAATTTCATTCCTTTATGAGCTGCGAAGGCGATGAGCAAGCGAATAGCTTCAAGTCTTGCTACTGGAGCGAATGTCTCGTCATAATCAATCCCTTCTTGTTGATTATAACCTTGAACGACCAATCGAGCCTTGTTACGAACTATAACTCCTGAATCATCCAATTTATTTCTGAATACCCATCGAGTACCAATCACAGTTCGATTAGGAGGTCGTGGCACAAGGTGCCATACTTTATTACGTTCGAACTGTTGAAGCTCCTCTTGCATAGCCACAATCCAGTCGGATTCTGCAAGAGCTTCTTTGATGTTGGTGGGCTCTATGGTAGACAGAAAAGAATAGAATGAACAAAAGTTATTTAATGTTCGCCTCGTTTGAACTCCCTTATTCAAACTTCCTAGGATACTATCCATAGGATGAGAACTCATATCTTTCCATTTCTTAGAGTTCCTAGGCTCATCATCATCTGATGAACTATCATTTTCCTCAAATGATTCAGACTCAAGATTGGTTCCCCCTGAGTTGAACTCTGGGGTTATAGCTGAAGTTGGTACAACTTCAGTTACACCATCTTGGTTCTGGTTCAAAGTTATAGCATCATCAGCTATAACTTCAGTTTCCTTTTCCTTGTTTTGAGAAGAAACATTCGTATCATCAACAATTGTCTCAGTTCTCTGTTCAAGGTCATTTGCGGATTTATCAAGTTCATCATTGATTCCTTCAATAACTTCTTCATTATTTTCTGGCACGTCATCCCTGGAGAGGCGAAAGTCTGGATCATTCATGTCCTCTTCTTCATTCTGTTCAACTTGCTCAGGCACATTATCTTCATCAAATACAATATGAACACTTTCTTCTATGCACAACGTTCTTTTGTTAAAAACTTTGAAGGCTTTACTATGATTAGAATAACCAACAAACACAGCTTCGTCACTTCGTGGATCAAATTTGCTCAAATTACTTTTTCCATTATTATGGACAAAACATTTACTCCCGAAGCAACGAAGGTGAGCTATATTGGGTTGTCTCCCTCTTAAAAGTTCATAGGGAGTCTTTTTGAGAATAGGTCTAATCATAGCTCTATTGTGCACATAGCATGCAGTACTTATGGCTTCTGCCCAAAAGCTCTTAGGAAGGCCACTACACAAAAGCATAGTGCGGGCCATGTCCTCTAATGTTCTATTCATAAGTTCCACGACACCATTTTGTTGTGGGGTTCGTGGTGCAGAAAAGTTATGTCCTACACCATTCTCCCTACAATATTCTATAAAGGCTTGATTATCAAATTCGGTGCCATGATCCGTACGAATGGAAACTAACTTTTTATCATACTTGTTTTGGGCAAACTTCATTAGTACTACAAACTCATCGAAAGTTTCATCTTTAGTAAATAGAAAGATAGGCCATACATACCTGGAGTAGTCGTCGACTAGGACGAATACGTACCTTGATCCACCGCGGCTTCTAACTTTCATAGGTCCACATAGATCCATGTGTAACAACTCAAGTGGACGCTCTGTACTTACTACTCGTTTCGGTTTGAATGAAGATCTAACTTGTTTACAACGGGCACATGAGTCACACATCTTTTCTTGTTCGAATTTGATTGAGGGTAACCCTTCAACTAAATCCCAAGACTTAAGTTTCTTTAAAATCGTTGGACTGATGTGTGCAAACCTCTTGTGCCACAAGCATGAGTCATCCACAGTGACTTTCATGCACGTAAAGGAACTTGTAGTGACTTTGTTTAAATCAATCATATACACGTTCCGTTTACGTAAGCCTTCTAAGATAACGTTACTAGTACCTTCAACTATGATACGACAAACATTTGAATGAAAACGACTTTGTTGCCTTTGTCACATAGTTGAGAGATACTTAGCAAGTTATGCTTAAGCCCATCTACCAGATATACGTTATTGATAGCATGTGAAGAAGATATACCAATCTTACCTACACCGATTATGTTGCCCTTCTTGTTGTCTCCAAAGGTGACCTTGCCACCGTTGAAGGGCTCTAGTGAAAGAAATAAATTCTTGTTTCCAGTCATGTGTCTCGAACATCCGCTGTCGAGATACCATAGATTGTTTTCTTTCACTATTACCTGCAAGAGAATCAAATACAGCTTTTAGGTACCCACGATAAGTTGGGTCCTTTATGGTTAGTGACTCTATATATTTGATCCTTCCTAACCCATACCTGTTTGACAATTCTTTTCTTCTTAGGATAGGGTTTGCTAGGTTTATTAACAAGTTTGTTATAGTTGCGACGCACATTAGGTTTAAATGACTGCTTCTGATTCACATTAGGTTTAGATTTTGAAGGTACAGATGTGTAATCGAAAGCCATGTCATAAAACCATCTAAACTCATTATTTCTAACCTCATCACGTTGAGGTTCAGATTCGGACTCACTGGACACGTCATGCCCTTTCACAAAATCAGTTTGATTTTTGTTGTCGTTAACGTATTTAACACAATTATTTTTAACATGACCGTTGTGACCAATATAATTGCAAATCAGATATTCTGAAAGATTGACGTACTTTCTTCTTCTGAAATCACGGTCAGAAGGAGTGGATTTGCACTTATCGTGGTCTCTACGACTATAGCATTCATGACCAAGACCTTTCTTCATGTTATTGTTAGACTGTTCGGTAAGGAAGTCTAAGACCTTTTGACTTCCTTCCCACTTATCATTAACTTTTCGTGCATGTATGAGCAATTCCTTCAAAGACTGAATTTCTTTTTCACACGACGAATGATCTACATTCGAGTCTTTGGAGGGATTGTTCTTTTTAAAATTTTCACGAAAATCATTGAAACGTTTGTTCAAGATAAGTTTCTCCTCATTATGTTGACTTTTGGCTTGGGAGAATTCAGCCTTCAAATCTTTCAATTTCTGAGAAAGAAAAGAGTTTACTTTCTCATGATCAAGAATAACAACTTCCTTTGTCTTGGCTTGAGATTGTAAAAGCTCATTGACTTTCTTCAATTCTAAAGTTATAGCATCATTAGCTACAACTTTGGCTTGAAGATGCTTAATGTTGAGTTTTACCTCTGAGATTATAGCTTCATTAGCCATAACTTTAGACTCAAGAGCTTCTTTCTCAACATTTGTCTTGTCTGAAGTTATAGCTGAAGTTGCCATAACTTTAGACTTGAGCTTTTTAGCTTTGGCCTTAAGAAGTTGGTTTTCCTCATCAATGTCAAGAATTTGTTCTTTAAGATCTTTTAATTCTAGACTCTGCTCATGACAATGATCTAAGGCTTCTTCAAAATACTTAATTAAAGACTTCTTAGATAAATTCTTAACTTGCTTTTTAAGTTCAAGATGACTAACCTCTTCATCATCCTCTGAATCTGGTTCTGAATCTGAGTTGCCAACAAGACACATCTCGGATTCGCTTTCATTGTCACTGTCAGAAATTAGGTCAAGACTGACGTTGCTTAGACACAAGTTGGCGACTGCCTCTTCTTCTGATTCGTCATCCTCTGTGTCGAGATCTCCCCAGCAATAAGCCATCATTACTTGCTTGAATTCCTTCTTGGTTTTGTCTCGTTGATTTTTGTCTTTGATTTTCGTCCATGTGGGGCAATCTTTGATCATGTGATCATTATCCCCACATTTGAAGCAACCACGACTTGAAAGAGACCCTTTTGACTCAATTGGCTTCTTGTAAGATTTGTTGGTGTTGTTGTTAAACGTTTTCCCTTGTGGTTTGTTAAAGAACTTTTTCTTAAAACGTCTAGCAAATAACACTGTTTCATCTTCACGATCCGAATCTTGTCTTTCACTAGATTCGGCCTGTAAAGCCACCTTCTTGCTATTACTATCATTTGCCGCATCTTCATCAAGAGTAATCTCATGAGCCATTAGGGTTCCAAGTAGCTCTTGATAAGATAGGTCAGATAGATCTTTACATTCCTCAATTACCGTCACCTTAGGTCTCCATCGTTTAGATAGACTTCTAAGGATCTTCCTGGCAATTTCCTCGGAGTCAAAAGTTTTTCCAAGATTTTTCAATTCATTAATGATACTGGAGAAGCGAGTGGACATGCTGTCAAGCGATTCATTGTGTTCCATAGAGAACAATTCGTATTTTCGCATAAGTATGAGATACGTTGCTTTTTGACAACAGTTGTCCCCTCATAAGCTAACTCAAGACCATCCCATATTTCCTTGGCAGTAGAACTAGATGAGAAACGATCAAATTCAGTATGGGTCATGCCGTTTTGCAACAGACTAATAGCCTTTGAATTTTTCTCAGCTTTCTTATAATCTGCCTCAACATAGTCATCTTCTTTCTTTTCGATGGAAGTGCCTGTAGCCGTTCCAAGCATGATCTTATTAGGACCATTCTTAATGATTAGCCAACACTCCCAATCGTTACCCTTTATGAAATGGGTCATCATATTTTTCCATAGACTGTAGTTCTTCCCATCGAATACGGGACACTTCAGATGTTTGGAATCCATTAAAATAAAATTAAATGCAGCGGAAAATAAATAAAAATAAAAAGATAAATGGATCAGACTCCTTGCTGTAAGGCAATCAAGAGCACGAGGCTCTGATACCAATTGTAGAGTCTATTGATCGAATACGAAAGAGGGGGGGGGGTGAATTGAGTATTAAAAACTAGCCCCACTTTTTCGATTTATATGATATGTAATTAATTATTTGATCTTATGAATTAAAATCAACTAATTAATTAATCAAAGTAAGCGCAAATAACGAAATAACGAAAAGTAAAGAGATAAGAGAGAGGCACACGATTTTTGAAGTGGTTCAGTTTCACACGTTGAAACCTACGTCCACTATTCTCGATTAATAATTTTTAGTACCTTTCTACGGATTACAAAAATTACCAACCCACTCGTATAATCAACACTATGATTATAACTCAAGGTGAGTATCGCTAAATACTCTATACTATCTTACGCTAATAAGAAAGTACAATATAACTCACACAGATTCCCGTTAAAGAATTGTAAGCTTATAATGATGTACTATTATCCAATAACGTATTTCACTCAAGCGATTGATAATAATTGATGCACGACTCTTTTAAAAACAAACTCTAAAAATAATAAATATTTGCTCAAAGGTTTGCTTTAAAACGATTTTGGAAAATCAACACAAATAAATATAAATAGCCGTGTGATGTAGTGTGTTTCGTGTGTATGTCGTGTATTTTACAAATTGTATGTGAATGAGTATTTATAGTAGTAGAATCATAGTAGATCTAAAACCCTAGTATAATATTTAATAAAGATACTTATCTTTCCATAAAATAATATTTGCTTATCTTTTAGAAATATTTTTATCTCAAAATATTATTTGGTTTATCTTATAGAAATATATTTATCTTAATATCTCAAAATATTGTTGTAAAGATATAGTAGAATCCTAGATTAGGTAAACTAAGGAAACAACCTAGGTTGGCCGAAATCCTCTAGCTCACGAAACCCTAGGAGGCACGCAACCCTAGGTGGCACAATACTAGGTTTCACGAAACCCTAGATGGCTCAAACACTAGGTGGGCTAATTAGGTTAACAACCAAATTGAGATAGAATATATTAGAAACCCTAGGTAGCATGACAACCCATAAGTTGTATTACTAACCAATAGAATCTCATAAATATATTCTCTATTAAAATAATTGATAAATATAAAAATAAAACTCTTTCACTTTTGAAAACATTTCAAAACATTTTATTTCCAAAATCATGCATCAATATTTTATCATTCAAAATCATAGGCTAAAGCTATAACTTTTGAACATAAAATCTCTCGAATGGAATAGTTACCGAATGACGACCTATACTATCTAATCTTCACAAAGATCTTCAGTATACGGATCATCTCTTCATCTTGATCACAAAGACCCTCCATCTCGAGTCTTGTGTAGATTTATGTAGATCTTGTTTGAAGCGATTTTCCTTAAAGTTATGCCTGGTTAGCTATAACTTCCAAGTTCACTTCCAAAGTTATTCCTGAAGTTGTTATAACTTTGTCTCACAACTTTATCAAAGTTATGTCTAACTTTGATCTTTCTTCTCATAATTGTTGCTAGCTATAATAAGACTAAAGCACACAATTACACGCATATGATATATCGAGTAAAACATATTATTACGTAAACACATGTCATTATCAAAACTATAAAATTGGTCCAACAATCAACTTTTACAATCATCCAATAATCTATTATCATCTCATATCTTTATCATACTTTTACATACAATTTAGAGCATAATAATTTAGTAGTTTATTTCTTACAAGTTTTAGATTATAGTTTTCTTAGTATTTCTCTAAGTATTTTCATAGCTTTTGTTATTTGGTTGGACAATTGTTTTTTACTTTATTTCTTACATAATCGTATTCCAATTACGGTAATTCTCCATCCTTGATTTACTTATGCAATTTTAATCATCATGACTTATAATCTCACTAGTATCATTCTTATAATATTGTTGTTGTTAGGAAATCAATCTAAAGTTAATCTAGTTAAAACCAAAATATTGTTTAGCATGTCACATTATAATTTACCTAATCATATAATCCTAAAGATTGTCATTAGAATCATTACTAATATAATCACCATAATCACTTTAGTATTTATATTTCATTGTTTAATTTCATACATCTTTTTCTTATTAATTTACTTAATCACATGATCATATAAATTAGATTAATTCTAATTTTGTAAAATTACCATTGTGTAAATAAAATAAATAGAGTTGTAATATTTGAAATGATTTACGAGTTAAATGAATTAAAAGAAGAGTAGATACCATCTGAACCATCTAGTTGTTTCTTCCTTTGGTCGTGTCAAATTCTATAACTATGTTTAGTGGCCATAAACAATTGTTTGTATTAGTCAATTTCTATCTTTATAACAAGAGTTGGGATGGGAATTAGGACTGCCAATAGGGGTTTAGTGACCTAGCCATGCTGAAAGGACGTTAGGACCCACTAAAAGGTCGGTACGAATCCGAAAGGAATATACCGCTACAAGGCCTAGACAATCATAGTAATTCTAATGTTGGTGTCAATGAAACTTTTAATTAGTTTTACATGTATTTCTCTTTCACTATACCAACTTGATTAGTTAGTTTATCTTACCGTATTAGATAGTTTATTTTGTTATTATCTGGCTAGTTTACTTTATCGTCTTTCTATTCTCGTTCTTAGATAGTTTACTTTATTATTATTGTCTAGTTTATTAGTTTAGTTAGTTAGGCTTTCAATATTGTCATTTAAATATCGTTTTTAGTTAGAATTTAGTTGTTGTTATTCGGATCATAGGGTTTCCCCGATCGGGTATGTGACAACCCGATCGGGTAAGTGTTTTGTTCTGAGTTTTTCATTTGCAATTTACATATTTGTCATTTACATATCGTCATTTATATACTTGTCATTTTATTTTATGTTAATAGTTTAGACAACCACCTAAAGTGACTCGAACTTAAATGAAAATCAATCCATAGCAATTCATAGTTAACACGTACTCCCTGAGGATCGACACCCTACTTCCCTAATTACATTCCTTATGTTGTTAGCCTAAGTGCGGGTAATTATTTTTGTTTCGGGACCGCGACAAACCCGACCAAGTATCCACCTTGTATTCTTAAGGCTCTTATGCAACAAATTCGAATTGGAATAATAACAGCCAATTTATAAATCATAGTCTTATTACTTTCAAAAAGTAAAAATTTTAACTACTAGCCTCTAATCTTGGACGACTTAAGAACATTTTCTCTTGTCTCTCTATCCAAAAATTAGTTTCTGGCAATTTTCTCCCACTCTATCCTTTTGAAAATACACATATTTTCTTGAAGGATAGCACCATGAGCCACAAACAACTTTGTTCTCTAGGTTTAATGAGGTAAAATGCTCGTATTATCTTTGAGCCATTTATGGCAGACTTATTTATTTAGACTCTGTACTCAAACTTCTCAATAGACTTGTTCTATATAAGCTAAATACTTGGATCTTCATCCATGTCTTGTACAAATTTAGGGTTCTCATCCCTTCCATAACCCGTATGGAGTCATATTGGCGTTAAAAGATCTTATCTTTAGTACTTATATGGATTTTAAATCCCCAAGTGCGAGTTCATTAACTCGATTTGACTATGCAATTGATCTTTCTTATTTCAAATATGTTGTGATACTCAGTCATAAGTTCATAAGTGAGAATCCAATTCATAACTTAGGTGATTATAAAGATCAAATCATTATATTTTCTCATATGTTCAATTTGTCACAATACTTTATGTTTAAGATATTAACTTTGTATAATGAAAAGTTTAGAACATAAATTCCCCAAACATAATGACTTAGGTTGAAAACCAAGCTATCATTATATAGTACAACAATTGTCTTTCAAAATGAAAATAATAACCAGTTTCCATGTCTAACACAATAATCAAAAGTTCCAAAACGACATTCAAAATAACTAGAAAGACAAATAGCAAGAACGGCAAGCTAATTCTTAGGTCTCCTCTATGTGGTGGCTACCTTAGCTCCCCTCATCTTGGACATTTCCTAAACCTTGCTTTGCCTTGTCTTTCTTCTCATGCCCTTAATCTAATTAGGAGGATGAGAACTACAACTTGTATCAAAATATCAAAGTTGAGATTAATATCAATAACATAAACATCCGGGAGAACTATTATCTACTGGAAGAACTCGTCCAGTCTTAATATCTCCCAAATATCCGGGGCAAATACGTTTCCAATGGCCTATACCATTACAATAATGGCACTTGTCGTTGGAGGCGACACCCTTCTTATACTTAGAAGAACTATTCCCTATAGCATTTCTTTGTCCTTAGAAGGTGAGGGCATGTTCCCTTTGTGTCCACTCTTCTTGAACTTTCTTTTGCTTTTGTCATCTGATGTTCAAAACATCTTTTCTAGTGCTAGCATAGTAGCCTATATCACGCTCGGTTTGTACAACCATTTTGTGAAACTCATGTAGAGTCTTGGTGAAGTTTTGCATGTTGAAGTTCACCCTAAAATTAACAAACCCTTTTATACGGTTTAGGGAGTGGAATATGCGGTCAATCACAAGTTGCTCAGAATCGCTATTCCTTTCTTCTTGAGAATCTCGCCATGCTCAATCAGTTGAGTATGTGGGAGCAAACATATTGACCATCCTTCATGTTTAAGGTCGAAAAATTAAGAAGCGACCTCATATTGAATGATCCTAAGAGCTCGTGAAAACATGGTCACGAGTTTAGTTTAGGTCTCATACGTGGAATTCATCTTTATGACATTCCTTTGAAGCTCGACATCCATAGAGAAGATCAAGACATTCTTGATCGTAGCCGATTCTATTTGGTAGATCTCATAGGCCACCTTTACAGCGTAAGTTGACCGTGCATTTAGGAGCGTGAGGAGAAGCCTTGGTGAGGTAACGAAGCTTACCATCACCTTTGGTGGCAAGGCAAATTTGCCTATTCCAATTCGTGAAATTAGAACAATTCTTTTCGGATTTGCATTGATCTATAAAGGATCTAAGCCATGATAAGGTGGTGTGTTGTGGTGCGGGAGGTCGAACCTCGTTATCGTTTGCCGATGTTGCGAATAAAACAAGTTTTGACTAAAACATATGAGATGAAAGAAACATCAACATTTATCGTTTTAAAATACTTATAAACATTTTAAACAAGTTTGACATTTATATAATGACCTCTACCAATTACATAAATGATTACAAGACCCAAATCCTATATTAACTAAGGTTTATGTGAGCTACAGACTCCACAACCTTTATTAATATTACTTGGTGGGTTAACTCTTTAACAGATTCTACAATTAGAATTCTTTGTCGATGAAATACTTTATTGTGATCTTTAGCTTGGAACACATGGGCCACGGACCCTAATCTTTCTGTTGAGTTCAACCAAATTTCGATGTAATAACGATTTATTGCCCCACTTACCCAACGTAATATGTTTAGCACCTCGGTGAGCCGAACCTACTTCCTTACGAAATTGGGATTCATGGGTTCTACTATTTGTTAAGGCTAAATCTCAATTAATAAATATAGAGGTCAAGTCAATTTATTATCTATCTCCTTTAAGTGAACAAAATTGGTGATCTATCGATAATTATAATTGACGCGATCGATTAACTCGATAAAATGCATGTGAGATTTATATGGCGATTTGGCATGCATGTGACATATAAATAAAAATGAAAGCAATAAAATAAATTCCTAGTATGGCCTTCATATAAATAGAAAATCAAATAATCTATTTACAAATTCGGAAACCAACTCCTTTGGTCCCTTGAACTTCATGTGCACGCCTCCCAAGGACACCGTCTTTTTTGGGACACCTTTCCGAATGGCTCAGTCTTTAAGAAACTCTGGGATTACAAATAATGAAATATTACAATAAAAGTGATACGAGATCACATAAAATTACAACCGAATCAATATTCCCATACATTTTGGGTAATATCGATTAAAAAAGTAAGGCTATACTAAGACAAATTACATATTTCAAAATTACATAAATCAAAATGACATTCATTCATTCAAAATGCAGCATAATTATATGTAAACGCATGCAATATTAATGTGCCAAATCGCCCTAATAACCTTATATCGTATATAAACCCGGTTTTATGGAAATGCGTGATAATAACCAATTAAAATCACAAATTAATACTTAAATCAAATTTAAGTCCAAGTTAATCCCTAACTATTTTAGGACTCAAAAATTAGTGTCCACTAATTATATTACCTCGTAATTAATTAGATATAAGTTAATTTGAATTAAATATCAAGATATTATGTTATTATAATGAAAAGAAATAAAATATCAAGGCTAAGAGAGGAAGAAAAACCGTGTGGTATGGGTGATATCGGGTCAGTTTTGTAAACGATTTGCGTAATTTTCGTTAACTGATCGATAAAGTAAATAAATATCTAGATATTATTATTAGTTTAATCAAAAGAATTAAAATATCTAATGTGAGTGGAAAACGATGACCTGGGCGCGTGACTCATGCCAAAGTCGAGTTTCGGTTTCGTTTCGCGCTTTACGATGAGTCGGGAATAGTTAAATAACGTTCGGTTAAAACCGTAAACGTTATTCTTTAAATTCCGAATAAATTCAAAATAATTATATTAAATTATGATAAATCTTAATAAATCCAAATAAAATAAATCAAAAATATTATTTTTGTAAATAAAATTTCGGTCTTCAAACTTATGAGACGAGTCGGGAAAAGTCAACGGAAGTCAAAGTTGACTGAAAAGTCGAGAAAAGTCGAAGATGACTTAAAAGTCAAGAAAAGTTTAGGACGACTTAAAAGTCAAGCAAAAGTCAATGACGACTTTAAAAAGTCAAGGAAAAGTCAAAGACGACTTAAAAGTCAAGAAAAGTCAAAGATGACTAAAAACGGTCTTTTCATGGAATCCCTCAAAAATTCCAAATACGAACGCGGAATTTCAAAATACGACTCCGAACAAAAATTACTATTTTAAAAACTTAAGTTCTACTGAAAAAGTGTTAGTAAATATTTTTACTAGAAAAATTGGTATTTTTCGGGTTGTTACAACTAACCTTTTAGTCATTTAATAAGGCATCAATATGATTATTTTCTCAAATAATCACATCTCTCAAACACATCCTTTAGGTGTGACTTTTAGGGATCAGTTGGTCACCGCCATCTGTATGACAATAACGTCAAACTTATCTAGCAACCCAACCGTTATCGATAAACGTTAATCAACTGATTATAATACAAAGTATACCCTGTGAACCTTAGCTGTTATCACACTAACTGTGGAGGAAACTAGCTCCAACAATCTCCCACTTGTCCTTACAAGTGTATGTGCGATAACCGATTCTCATATCCTTAAATTTCTCCCACTCACTGTAAAACAATTTGCAAAGTCCGCATTCACAAAGGTCGTATTTTACAAGTGATCAGTATCAAGAGTGGTTTTCCCCGACTAGAGAGTAACTCAACTGATAAACGAATCATTATTCGAGCATGGCCATGCATTTCAGTTACTACTCCTCGAGTGGCCCTGAGAAATAACAAAACCTGATAAAGGGTTGGATATTTTCCTCAACTCGAATCCTGCAGATGTAAGCATAGTATGAAATGACCCAGTAAAAATCTGCTTGGCCTCCTGTTAAGGTCGACCGTGAGAAAGAAACCAAAGTCACCCAAAAACTGCCTTAATCTCAAGAGACAGTCGATAGTCAAAAGAATCGACTCTAGGAACACTATGGACGTCAAATCCACGACCTGGCACCGAATGTTGTTAAACATTTAGAACTCCATAACGTCGTCACGAATTACAATGTCCTACGAGGTATCCTTATAACTCGTATTTGTGATCGATCAGTCAACAGTTTGACTTATGGCTCGTTGAACCCACCATCAAGCGACTCAACAATATAATAGCCAGAGTTATCAGCTCATGTAGGCGATTACGGACCAAAACACATATAATGTTATTCAGTTCACTTTGTGGTGTTCAATGTTGTCCATACAATCCACATGAAAAACAAAATATGAAAACAATACGATGAAGTTATTATTAGTATATGAAAAGATGTATCTAATTCATACAAACAGCTAATACAGCTCAGGAACACATTTAATTCCCATGGAAGTAATGTGCCATATATGCTTATCATGTCTTAACGGTTTAGTGAGAGGATCTGCTATGTTATCATCCGTAGAAATCTTGTCTATCACTATCTCCTTTTGCTCCACGTAATCTCTGATCAGGTGAGCCTTCCAAAGTACATGTCTAGATTTGTTGCTAGACCTAGGCTCCTTAGCCTGGAAGATGGCACCACTATTATCACAATAGATGGTGATCGGGTCATTCGAACTAGGAACTATGGCAAGCCCTTGTAAGAATTGACGCATCCATATAGCTTCCTTTGCAGCCTCTGAAGCGGCATAGTACTCGGACTCAGTCGTAGAATCTGCTATAACACTCTGCTTGGAGCTTTTCTAGCTGACCGCAACGCCATTAAGATTAAATACGAATCCAGACTGAGATTTCGAGTCATCCCGATCCGTTTGGAAGCTAGCATCTGCGTAACCGGTTGCGCAGAGCTCAGTCTCTCCACCATAAGTCAATACCCAATCCTTAGTCCTCCGTAGGTACTTAAGGATGTTTTTAACAGCCATCCAGTGTGTTTCACCTGGATTGCCTTGGTACCGATTGGTCATACTCAAAGCATATGCCACGTTTGGACGTGTGCATATCTGATCGATCCTATAGCTGACGCATAAGGAATTCGACTCATGCGCTCGACCTCTTTAGATGTCTTGGGTGCCTGAGCTTAACTCAAATGCATCCCAGACGTCATTGGAAGATACCCCTTCTTGGAGTTGGTCAAGCTGAACCTTTCAAGAATCTTATCTATATAAGACTCCTGACTGAGTGATAACATCCATCGTGATCTATCTCTGTAGATACGGATTCCCAATATGCGATGTGCCTCGCCCAGATCTTTCATCTGGAAATGGTTCTTTAACCATACCTTAACCGAAGATAAGAGAGGAATATCATTCCCTATCAAAAGTATGTCATCGACGTACAATATCAGGAAAACGATTTTACTCCCACTCGACTTGACATATAAGCATGGTTCCTCAACCGATCGAGTGAAACCATTCTCTTTTATGACTTGATCAAAACGATGATTCCAACTCCGAGAAGCTTGCTTAAGTCCATAAATGGAACGCTTAAGCTTGCACACTTTCTTATGATTTTTGGGGTCAATGAAACCTTCAGGTTGTACCATGTACAACTCCTCATCCAAATAACCGTTTAAGAAGGCGGTTTTCACGTCCATCTGCCAAATTTCATAGTCATGAAAAGCGGCAATCGCTAAGATTATCCGAATGGAACGCAGCATGACTATGGGTGCAAAAATTTCATCATAGTGCAATCCTTGCACTTGAGTGAAACCTTTTGCCACTAGTCGTGCCTTATAGGTGTCTGGTTGTCCCCCTACGGAATGCTTTATCTTGTAAAGCCATTTGCACTGAAGAGGCCGAACCTTATCAGGCAAATCAACCAGATCCCATATGTCATTCTCATACATAGAGTCCATCTCAGATTGCATGGCCTCAAGCCATAGCTTTGAGTCGGAACAGGTCAAGGCTCCTTTATAGGTAGCGGGTTCGTTACTCTCTAGGAGCAAAACAGCGTCTCTATCGTTCTCCTCGACCATACCAATGTATCTGTTTGGAGGTATGGAGACTATACCCGACCTTCTAGGTCCCTCAGGAATATTAACCACAGCAGAAGATGAAGGAACATCTTTCTCCATCAGTTGCGCGGTTGTTGGTTCTTGAATCTCTGACAGATCGAAGGTTCTATCACTCGTCATGTTCTCGAGAAACTCTTTCTCTAGAAACTTCGCACTAGCCGCAACAAAAACACGTTGTTCGGTAGGCAAATAAAAGTAATGACCAAACATTCCTTTTGGATAACCAATAAAGTATGTCTTGACCGATCGTGGGCCGAGCTTATCCTCGTGTCTCCACTTGACGTAAGCCTCGCAGCCGCAAACCCGAATAAAGGACAAGTTAGGGACTGTTCCCTTCCACATTTCAAATGAGGTCTTGTCAACAGCTTTAGACGGACTTCGGTTAAGTATAAGAGCAGCTGACAAAAGAGCATAGCCCCACAATTAATCAGGCACTACCGTGTGACTCATCATGGATCGAACCATATCAAGTAATGTTCGATTTCTCCGTTCGGACACACCATTTAATTGAGGTGTTCTAGGTGGAGTTAACTGTAGTACTACACCACAGTTTTTAAGGTGTTGATCAAACTCATTCGAAAGATATTCGCCACCACAATCTGAACGTAGTGCTTTAATCTTTCTACCCAGCTGGTTTTCAACCTTATTCTGGTATTCCTTGAACTTATCAAAGGATTTACTTTTGTCCTTCATTAAGTAGACATATCCATATCTACTCAAATCGTCCGTGAAAGTGATAAAATATCTATAGCCATCTCTAGCGTTGATTGACATAGGTCCACACACATCAGTATGTATGAGTCCTAATAGGTCAGCAGCGCGCATTCCAACACCTTTAAAGGAAATTTGAGTCATTTTGCCTATGAGACATGATTCACACGTGCCAAATGATGCATAGTCAAATAGGGAGATAGTCCCATTGTCAATGAGTTTCTTCACGCGTTTTTCATTTATGTGTCCCATAGGGCAATGCCATAGATAGGTTTGATCTTTGTCACCAACCTTTACCTTTTTATTACTCACATGAAATATATCTGTGGTTTGATCTAAAACATAAATCCCATTCATGGAAACTGCTTTACCATAAATCATTTCGTTAAAGGAGAAAATACAGCTATTATCCTTTATTACAAATGAAAAACCGTTCTTATCGAGTACGGAAACAGAAATAATGTTTTTAGATAAACTGGGTACATAGTTACAGTTATTTAAAAATAACTCAAATCCACTTGGGAGTTGGATTACATATGTTCCCACTGAAACGGCAGCTACTCTTGCTCAATTCCCCACTCGCAGGTCTACATCACCCTTTTCGAGAGTTCTGATGTTTCTTAGACCCTGCAAATGATTACACAGATGAGAACCACAACCAGTATCAAGTACCCAAGTTCCGAAACTTGCATGGTTAATCTCAATCATATGAATAAAAGAAGACATACCAACAGGAGTGACGCGACCTGCTTTTACGTCTTCAGCATACACGGGACAGTTCCGCCTCCAATGCCCACTCTTGTGGCAATGGTGGCACTCCATGTTTTCTTTGTTCTTTGTCTTGCCTTGTGAGCTACTGCTAGTCTCACCAGGCCCACTCTTGCCCTTTCCTGGCTTCTTGAACCTCGCCTTCCCTACAGCTAGGTCTGCCTGAGCCTTGACCTTACCCTTACCCTTGTTTGCAATTGTGAGAACGTCCTGCTTTAGGCTCCCACTCAATTTCAGATCCTTCTCAGTCTGTATGAGAAGTGAGTGTAGCTAATGAGGATTTCTCTTCAAATCATTCATATAGTAATTTGCCCTGAATTGGGCAAAACCATCATGAAGTGAATGAAGCATGCGGTCAATGACCACGCTCTCTTTGATTTTGCAATCAAGTGCCTCTAGTTTTTCGAGATTCTCGATCATATCGAGAATGTGTGGGCTAACCGGTTGGCCCTTCTGGAATTTCGCTTCAAAGAAGCGAGTGGTAAGCTCATACATAACGATCTGCGGTGCTTTTGAGAACTCGTTAGTGAGCGTGGTGAAAATCTTGTTTGCACCTTGGGCAATGAATCGTCTTTGCAAATTGGATTCCATTGAAAAGATGAGTACGTTCTTTATCGCACCCGCCTCCATTACGAAATCACTATAAGCAAGTGATTCATTGGCTCCTGCATTGGGGCCTGGGTTAGGCGGTAGTGGCTCAGTCAAGTACTTGAGCTTACTGTCAGCTATGGCAGCATTCCGTAATGAAGCCTCCCAGTCCGCAAAGTTGGACCCGTTATTTTTCAGTCGCGTGTACTGATTCATATTGTCCATGAACATCTTAAGCCAGGATTCGCGTGCGAGCGTGGCACTTGGCATAGGGGCATCAGCATGTCCAGCCATTTGTTATAACAGTTTTATCGATATAAATGAATGCTACACTGCGAGAAAGGAGATAAAACATAATAAGCATTTTCATCGTTTTAATTAAGTCTAATGCAAAACCGATTAATGCGAAGACTCTTGCATTTATACAATTGACCTCCCTCAAGTATTATATAAATGATCCCAAGACTCAATTTCTGTAAATTGATAAGCCAACTTCTTGGCTAATTCTACTTTTAGAATTCCTGGTCGATAAATTTCTGTAAATTCTATCTTTAGTCCATCATAATCACGAGATATTACTCGGACTATAATGTTGAGGTAAAATAGGTCAACACATACTACTTACCCAACGTAGAAGGGATCATATGGAGAGTAAGGTCCTATATGCCTACCGACGAAGAAGGGAGTCATAGCAGTTTTCCCTATAAAGACTAATCTCAATTTTGGATGTTAGAGGAAGGTCCATCAGCTTTAATTTTATTCATTTAAGTGAACGAATGATCTAGCATTTAGAGAATGAATAATTTAAGATGATAGCTTTTAGAATTTTGAGTGACATCTGGATGTCCATGATAATTAACATACAATCTATATGAGTCAATTTTCATGCAATTAAGTAGTAGTAGGTGGTTTGGTTTAGGCGGAATATGATGCAATAGCTATCATGCAAAAGAAAAACAATAAGAACGGAAAATGAAAAACAAAGTACAAAGTCCTAGTGTGGCCTATCCTATCAAAATAGAACAAAAATACACTTTGGAATCCATCCTTATGGACCCTATAAGCTTGACTTGATGTTCCATCTTGCTCCATGTAGAGGGAGTGAGCTATCCGATCTCTATCTTTGGTCTTCTCAAAAATACAATCTTTAAAAAATTACAAAATATAAACCTATTTACATTCTAATTTAAAAATTATAATTATAAATTACAAAGGGGGGATTCGAGATCTCAAAATACATCAAAGACCATGTTACCATCATTACGATAACACAATCTACTAAGGCCACACTAAGTAATACAAATTACAACCTCTTGTAAAAATACCAAAATAATCCATTCATCCATTCATTCATTCATTCATCATAACAAAAATGCATCATCAAAATAAATTAAACATTCAAGACATAATTCATTAATTATGATGATTAATTTATCCAAACCACCTTAAAATAATCAAAATTATGTGACAATTCCTTAATTGCACACAACAATTTTAATCAACCATAATCCAATTTAATTCATATTATCGGATATAACATAAATTAAATTCAACACTATTTTAAACCTTTTTAAAATAATAGGGTATCTATCATTGTGAACTTTTTCACAACAATAATCAACATACATTATCTTTATAATGCAATAAACAACACAAAAATAAAAATAATTTTTTTTTTCACTGTAGCAGGTACAAAAAATATTTTTTTTTTTTATATTTCTCGGTTTAAAAAAAAAACAACAAAAACACAAATTAATCTTTTTAATTTGATCATGCTAATAAAACTTGATCGGTACAAACATTCAACATCTAATCATTATTAAACATTGATACAAACTAGATGATTCAAATTAACCTTTTAAAATGAATATCTAAATCATGATTAATCGATTATCAAAATACCCAACTAACCATAATTGTTTTGTATATTCATACCGAAAAATTTAGCACAATGAATGTTCTTTAACATCCAAAACAAATTCCTTTTACATTTCAATTTAATCCTCATTAAATCAAAATATCAACAAATTCATTATATTATTATCTTAACATATTAAAACAACAACATATATGAATCAAAAATGGAAACAAAGCAAAAAAAAAAAAATTCTTCACGGCTAAAAAAAAAAAATTCTCGGCTGAAAAAAAACAAAGCAACTTTTTTTTTATTTTAAATTATCAATCATTTATGAAAACATATAAAATAATTTCATAGCCAAATGCTCTGATACCACTTGTAGGAAATAACGGTTTACATCCCTTTAGAAATTTCGGATTATAATGAAATTATAACTATATGAATTTCTAGTCATAAATGAAATTGCATAATATAAACAAAATATTAAGAAATAACCTTCGGTCCTAGATAAAGGCCTAAGAACAAATAACAAAGTAGGTATTCTCCTAATTGTTACACCCAAGATGGTTCAAGAAATGCCTTCGTCGTGCTAGAACGAATACCCAAAATTACTTCTAATTTTGTGTGTATGTAGATGATGAATATGAAGATGAATTAGAGAGTCAAAAATCAGAATTTTTCTTCTCTCTTTCACTTGTGTGTACCGTGACAAAATAGAGTAGACTAGGGTTTTATTCTCCTACTTCTTTTACTTGTGCCGTGAAAACAACAAGAGGAAGGAATCAAAAATCAAAAACCCCAGTTTCCTTATTTATCTCCACCTATATTAGGTAGTTAGCATATCTCATTTAACATGTACATAATATAATATGTATTCTAATTATTATTAGTAATGGACCGTCACATATACCGAGTAATGCCGGACCAATACATCATAATAATATCGTGTAATACATATCCGCCAACTTAAATATAACAGTTTACATTTAGTTTAGACCAACATTATATACATTGATTAAATATAACATTTTATATTCAATTACCAGCTAACATTATTTAATCGTTATTAAATAATCGTATCATCATCACATTGACTAACCTTTTAGTCAAATACATCGACTAACCTTTTAGTCATTTAATAAGGCATCAATATGATTATTTTCTCAAATAATCACATCTCTCAAACACATCCTTTAGGTGTGACTTTTAGGGATCAGTTGATCACCGCCATCTGTATGACAATAACGTCAAACTTATCTAGCAAGCAACCGTTATCGATAAACGTTAATCAACTGATTATAATACAAAGTATACCCTGTGAACCTTAGCTGTTATCACACTAACTGTGGAGGACACTAGCTCCAACAAACTAAGCCTAGATACCTACCTAATATCTTGTTTAGAACAAAAGCAACTCACCCTTACCCATGCTTGTAGGGTGCCGGCTCCATGGGTAGAATAGAGGAGTGTTTTCTCTTTTTATACTTACTTGATCTCATTTTGAGAAAATCAACTTATCTCTCAACCTCTCCATTTTCATACTCTAAAATAATAAGCTTGAGAAGCTTCAATCAAATTATGTTCATAGGTTACTAATAATATTACCAAGAGTAGTAATTAACATATCAGTGATATTTTAAGGGTATCTTACAAATCATACTAGTGTAGTAATATTTGTGATTTTTGGGTATTGTCTTGGTGCAACTAATTAGAGTGTTCTTATTCTAAGAACTAGGAAATCATCCTTGTATTTTGAGCTCAAGAACAAAGTAGGAAGGAGTCCAATTTTGTGCCCAAAATCCGTTCAAATCAATGTAAAGAACAATTTCTTCTTCCTTCTTTCTATTTTAGTTATGCATGCATAAGATCTATTTAGTTTATGAGTAAAATAATTGTGAGATGATATTAGAAATATCTAATATCGAGTTTCAGAAGCTATCAAGAGCCTTGGTTGTTGCATGCATAATCGATTTATAGTTTTTTCGAGTTATTGTAACTTAAAGAAAACTAGTAATTTGTGTTTTATAAGATAAAATCACAAAGTTATTTGCATGTCAATATATTCTGGTCCTAATATGAGTTTAGGTCATTTTGATGATTTATGGAAATTTATATTGCTCAAATATGATTTTTAGTGTTTTTATTACATTTTAATGAGTAAAATGATGTTTAAAATGCTAAAAATATTAGACTTATCTTCTAACCATGACAGTTTTACACAATATCACACATGCATTTTACTTACTGAATGTAAAATTTCGTGTGAAGTGGACTTATTTCGCATGATTTATGATTTTTATATGATAAAATGGAATAAATAAAGGTCAAATGGTTAAAAATACTTCCACTTTAAATATGACAATGAAATTTTAATATGTTGTCACATGCATGTTTTCCTGACATACTGGAATATTTCAGACTTATATGATTTGTCTAGCATGATTAATGAATTTTTAATGTAAAAATGGCATAAATAGTGACATATTTAGAAAATAAAGCTAAAATAAATTTCATGTCAAGAGAAAATTGTTCCTGGTTGCTTAAATGTCCCACATTTATCATACAATATGGGTGATTGAGATTAAAAGTAAAAAGTTTCCATTACACTAATTCATTACTTATACACTAATTAATTGTCTTTCTCTCTCTAACTTAAAGTTGATGTCATTTTAGCATTTTTAGGGTTTAACTTTTGTTTTCAAATTAGCTTTTGTTTTTCTACAAATGTACGGTTTTACAAGCGTAACTTTGATCTTTTACGAGTGTAACTTTAATCCACAAAACTGTAACTCTATACTAAAAAGTTATTTTAAGACAAGTTTTTGACATTTTAAGTGTTTTTAGAGTGTAACTTTAACCTTTTCCAAATGTAACTTTAATCCAAAATAGTATAACTTGATACTAAAAAATAATTTTAAGACAAGTTTTTGACATTTTACGTATTTTTAGAGTGTAACTTTAACCTTGTACAAGTGTAACTTTAATCCAAATTAGTATAACTTGATACTAAAAAATAATTTTAAGACAAGTTTTTGACATTTTACGTATTTTTATAGTTTAACTTTAGCCTTTTAGAAATGTAACTTTAATTGTACATAGTGTAACTTTATAGTAAAAAGTAGTTTTAAGGAAAGTTTTTGACATTTTACGTATTTTTAAAGTGTAACTTTAACCTTTAGCAAGTGTAACCTTAATCCAAAATAGTGTAATTTTATAATATAAAGTGAGTTTAACACGAGTTCTTGGCGTATTCTATATTTTTCGAGTGTAACCTTTACCCAAAAATGGGTAACCTTATACTAAAAAAATGATTTCAAGACAAGCTCTTGACATATTTCGTATTTTTAAGTGTAACTTTAGGCTTTTACAAGTGTAACTTTAATCCTCAATTATGTAATTTTATTTTTCAAAGTAATTTTAGGTCATCTTATTTTGAAATTTTGAAATTTTAAATAATTTAAAGTTTAAATCTAGTCTTTTCAGAATGTAACTTTAGTATATTGGGAGGGTAACTTTTGTTGATTGGGAGTGTAACTTTAGTCCATTGAGGGTGTAACTTTTGTTCATTGAAAGTGTAACTTTAGTCCATTGAATGTGTAACTCAGTCCATCAACAACCTATGTCCCCATCACTGATAAAACTAAATAAACAGCCAATAATAACAACACAAATATTTTTGTCACTTAAAAAACAAGATAATACGATTTTTTTAGAAATCTACTTTTTATTTAGTAGATCTAAAATTAAAATTGAATAAACAAGAAAAAAAGGTAGATCTAAAAAATGTGTTTATTAGTTTTTCGAAATTCTTGTTAGTAGATCCAAAAGTGGAGGAAAAAGGGAAGAAAAAAAGAATACTAAATCTGAAATGTGGAGGAAAAGGGAAAAAAATAGAAAGAAAAAAACGAGATCTGAAAACCACTACCCACAACCACCGCACGACCCCTTGACTGCCCCACCAACCACTGCCACCTCTGACACCCCCAAAACAGAAATGGGACAATAAAAAAAAAGAAGAGAAAGACGAAGAATGGAGAACCGGAAGGCGCTCGAAAGCGGCAGAAATGTCGATAGGTATATTTGTTTTTCAGATCTGAAGAAAAAGGGAGTTTGAGTGGTGGTTTCGGGTGGTGTTCTCGTAGTTGTTGCTTGAAGAGTGGGAACAGCATTACCACCACCACACACTGCCCACAAAAACCACCACCAAACCACCACTCCCCACTGCCCCGAAACCACCACCACCACGCACCACCACAAAACTATTACCGCTTTTTTCAGATCTGAAAAAATGGAGAAGAGAGGAAGGTGGTTGTGAGAAGGGCGAGATAGTGAGGAGGGCAAGGCGGTGAGGAGGACGGAGAGACTGTTAGAGTAAATGTCCTCAACAATAGTGCGATCACAAAATATAAATCTCGATAATAAGAATGCAAATGGATGATAAATATTATAGTCAACTGGTCAACATAAATCGGTAACGATTGGCTCAATTGAGTTTGACGTTACTATCGTATGACGGTGGTGATCAGTTGATCCCTTGAGGTCACACCTAAAGGACAATCCCCTAATCATATATATTAATTAATTATATAGCGATACAGATTAATTAATCCCTTAAACTGAACCAAGTTTAAATTGTAAGTGAGAATTATATCTTATTGTAATATGATTAAATAAGATTCATTTTAGTAATTAATTTTTATATTACTGAGAATGCATTATGTTTATGAAACATTTGAGATAAGCAAAATTGGTTGATCATAATTACAAATTGTTGTAGATTATGCTAACCAAATATGAGATGACCCATTTTATTTACATGTAATTATAAAATATGACTTAAAATGTTAAGTCTAATTTATTTGTTATGAAATTGCATTTAAACTAGTTAAATGTAAATTTATAAGCAAATATTACATGTTACATGTCACATGTCACATATGTGACAAATGACAAATTTTAAAGATAAAATGGACACCCATTTTATGCATGGTGCACCGGTTTTGGTGGGTATTACGGTAGGATTTAGGTAATTATGGTTGTTCTAATTGAGAATTAGACAAAATGATTACATAACTAAGCCTAGATACCTACCTAATATCTTGTTTAGAACAAAAGCAACTCACACTTACCCATGCTTGTAGGGTGCCGGCTCGATGGGTAGAATAGAGGAGTGTTTTCTCTTTTTATACTTACTTGATCTCATTTTGAGAAAATCAACTTATCTCTCAACCTCTCCATTTTCTTACTCTAAAATTATAAGCTTGAGAAGCTTCAATCAAATTATGTTCATATATAGGTTACTAATAATATTACCAAGAGTAGTAATTAACACATCAATGATATTTTAAGGGTATCTTACAAATCATACTAGTGTAGTAATATTTGTGATTTTTGGGTATTGTCTTGGTGCAACTAATTAGAGTGTTCCTATTCTAAGAACTAGGAAATCATCCTTGTATTTTGAACTCAAGAACAAAGTAGGAAGGAGTCCTATTTTGTGCCAAAAATTCGTTCAAATCAATGTAAGGAACAATTTCTTCTTCCTTCTTTGTATTTTAGTTATGCATGCATAAGATCTATTTAGTTTAAGAGTAAACTAATTGTAAGATGATATCAGAAATATCTAATATCGAGTTTAAGAAACTATCAAGAGCCTTGGTTTTTGCATGCATAATCGATTTATAGTTTTTTTCGAGTTATTGTAACTTAAAGAAAACTAGTAATTTGTGTTTTATAAGATAAAATCACAAAGTTATTTGCATGTCAATATATTCTGGTCCTAATATGAGTTTAGGTCATTTTGATGATTTATGGAAATTTATATTGCTCAAATATGATTTTTAGTGTTTTTATTACATTTTAATGAGTAAAATGATGTTTAAAATGCTAAAAATATTAGACTTATCTTCTAACCATGACAGTTTTACACAATATCACACATGCATTTTACTTACTGAATGTAAAATTTCGTGTGAAGTGGACTTATTTCGCATGATTTATGATTTTTATATGATAAAATGGAATAAATAAAGGTCAAATGGTTAAAAATACTTCCACTTTAAATATGACAATGAAATTTTAATATGTTGTCACATGCATGTTTTCCTGACATACTGGAATATTTCAGACTTATATGATTTGTCTAGCATGATTAATGAATTTTTAATGTAAAAATGGCATAAATAGTGACATATTTAGAAAATAAAGCTAAAATAAATTTCATGTAAAGAGAAAATTGTTCCTGGTTGCTTAAATGTCCCACATTTATCATACAATATGGGTGATTGAGATTAAAAGTAAAAAGTTTCCATTACACTAATTCATTACTTATACACTAATTAATTGTCTTTCTCTCTCTAACTTAAAGTTGATGTCATTTTAGCATTTTTAGGGTTTAACTTTTGTTTTCAAATTAGCTTTTGTTTTTCTACAAATGTACGGTTTTACAAGCGTAACTTTGATCTTTTACGAGTGTAACTTTAATCCACAAAACTTTAACTCTATACTAAAAAGTTATTTTAAGACAAGTTTTTGACATTTTACGTGTTTTTAGAATGTAACTTTAACCTTTTACAAATGTAACTTTAATCCAAAATAGTATAACTTGATACTAAAAAATAATTTTAAGACAAGTTTTTGACATTTTACGTATTTTTAGAGTGTAACTTTAACCTTGTACAAGTGTAACTTTAATCCAAATTAGTATAACTAGATACTAAAAAATAATTTTAAGACAAGTTTTTGACATTTTACGTATTTTTATAGTGTAACTTTAGCCTTTTAGAAATGTAACTTTAATTGTACATAGTGTAACTTTATAGTAAAAAGTAGTTTTAAGGAAAGTTTTCTACATTTTACGTATTTTTAAAGTGTAACTTTAACCTTTAGCAAGTGTAACCTTAATCCAAAATAGTTTAATTTTATAATATAAAGTGAGTTTAACACGAGTTCTTGGCGTATTCTATATTTTTCGAGTGTCACCTTTACCCAAAAATGTGTAACCTTATACTAAAAAAATGATTTCAAGACAAGCTCTTGATATTTTTCGTATTTTTAAGTGTAACTTTAGCCTTTCACAAGTGTAACTTTAATCCTCAATTATGTAATTTTATTTTTCAAAGTAATTTTAGGTCATCTTATTTTGAAATTTTGAAATTTTAAATAATTTAAAGTTTAAATCTAGTCTTTTCAGAATGTAACTTTAGTATATTGGGAGGGTAACTTTTGTTCATTGGGAGTGTAACTTTAGTCCATTGAGGGTGTAACTTTTGTTCATTGAAAGTGTAACTTTAGTCCATTGAATGTGTAACTTAGTCCATCAACAACCTATGTCCCCATCACTGATAAAACTAAATAAACAGCCAATAATAACAACACAAATATTTTTGTCACTTAAAAAACAAGATAATACGATTTTTTTAGAAATCTACTTTTTATTTAGTAGATCTAAAATTAAAATTAAATAAACAAGAAAAAAAGGTAGATCTAAAAAATGTGTTTATTAGTTTTTCGAAATTATTGTTAGTAGATCCAAAAATGGAGGAAAAAGAGAAGAAAAAAAGAATACTAAATCTGAAATGTGGAGGAAAAGGGAAAAAAATAGAAAGAAAAAAACGAGATCTGAAAACCACTACCCACAACTACCGCACGACCCCTTGACTGCCTCACCAACCACTGCCACCTCTGACACCACCAAAACAGAAATGGGACAATAAAAAAAAAAGAGAAAGACGAAGAATGGAGAACCGGAAGGCGCTCGAAAGCGGCGGAAATGTCGGTAGGTATATTTGTTTTTCAGATCTGAAGAAAAAGGGAGTTTGAGTGGTGGTTTCGGGTGGTGTTCTCGTTGTTGTTGCTTGAAGAGTGGGAACAGCATTACCACCACCACACACTGCCCACAAAAACCACCACCAAACCACCACTCCCCACTGCCCCGAAACCACCACCACCACGCACCACCGCAAAACTATTACCGCTTTTTTCAGATCTGAAAAAATGGAAAAGAGAGGAAGGAGGTTGTGAGGAGGTTGTGAGGAGGGCGAGATAGTGAGGACGGCAAGGCGGTGAGGAGGACGGAGAGACTGTTGGAGTAAATGTCCTCAACAATAGTGCGATCACAAAATATAAATCTCGATAATAAGAATGCAAATGGATGATAAATATTATAGTCAAGTGGTCAACATAAATCGGTAACGATTGGCTCAATTGAGTTTGACGTTACTATCGTATGACGGTGGTGATCAGTTGATCCCTTGAGGTCACACCTAAACGACAATCCCCTAATCATATATATTAATTAATTATATAGCGATACAGATTAATTAATCCCTTAAACTGAACCAAGTTTAAATTGTAAGTGGGAATTATATCTTATTGTAATATGATTAAATAAGATTCATTTTAGTAATTAATATTTATATTACTGAGAATGCATTATGTTTATGAAACATTTGACATAAGCAAAATTGGTTGATCATAATTACAAATTGTTGTAGATTATGCTAACCAAATATGAGATGACCCATTTTATTTACATGTAATTATAAAATATTTCTTAAAATGTTAAGTCTAATTTATTTGTTATGAAATTGCATTTAAACTAGTTAAATGTAAATATATAAGCAAATATTACATGTTACATGTCACATGTCACATATGTGACAAATGACAAATTTTAAAGATAAAATGGACACCCATTTTATGCATGGTGCACCGGTTTTGGTGGGTATTAGGGTAGGATTTAGGTAATTATGGTTGTTCTAATTGAGAATTAGACAAAATGATTACATAACTAAGCCTAGATACTTACCTAATATCTTGTTTAGAACAAAAGCAACTCACACTTACCCATGCTTGTAGGGTGCCGGCTCGATGGGTAGAATAGAGGAGTGTTTTCTCTTTTTATACTTACTTGATCTCATTTTGAGAAAATCAACTTATCTCTCAACCTCTCCATTTTCTTACTCTAAAATAATAAGCTTGAGAAGCTTCAATCAAATTATGTTCATAGGTTACTAATAATATTACCAAGAGTAGTAATTAACACATCAGTGATATTTTAAGGGTATCTTACAAATCATACTAGCTAGTGTAGTAATATTTGTGATTTTTGGGTATTGTCTTGGTGCAACTAATTAGAGTGTTCCTATTCTAAGAACTAAGAAATCATCCTTGTATTTTGAGGTCAAGAACAAAGTAGGAAGGAGTCCTATTTTGTGCCAAAAATCCGTTCAAATCAATGTAAGGAACAATTTCTTCTTCCTTCTTTGTATTTTAGTTATGCATGCATAAGATATATTTAGTTTAAGAGTAAACTAATTGTAAGATGATATCAGAAATATCTAATATCGAGTTTAAGAAACTATCAAGAGCCTTGGTTTTTGCATGCATAATCGATTTATAGTTTTTTTCGAGTTATTGTAACTTAAAGAAAACTAGTAATTTGTGTTTTATAAGATAAAATCACAAAGTTATTTGCATGTCAATATATTCTGGTCCGAATATGATTTTAGGTCATTTTGATGATTTATGGAAATTTATATTGCTCAAATATGATTTTTAGTGTTTTTATTACATTTTAATGAGTAAAATGATGTTTAAAATGCTAAAACTAGTTAGACTTATCTTCTAACCATGAATGTTTTACACAATATCACACATGCATTTTACTTAGTGAATGTAAAATTTCGTGTGAAGTGGACTTATTTCACATGATTTATGATTTTTATATGATAAAATGAAATAAATAAAGGTCAAATGGTTAAAAATACTTCCACTTTTAATATGACAATGAAATTTTAATATGTTATCACATGCATGTTTTCGTGACATACTGAAATATTTCTGACTTATATGATTTGTCTAGCATGATTTATGAATTTTTAATGTAAAAATGGCATAAATAGTGACTTATTTAGAAAATAAAGCTAAAATAAATTTCATGTCAAGAGAAAGTTGTTCCTGGTTGCTTAAATGTCCCACATTTATCATACAATATGGGTGATTGAGATTAAAAGTAAAAAGTTACCATTACACTAACTCATTACTTATACACTAATTAATTGTCTTTCTCTCTCTAACTTAAAGTTGATGTCATTTTAACATTTTTAGGGTTTAACTTTTGTTGTTAAATTAGCTTTTGTTTTTCTACAAATGTACGGTTTTACAAGCGTAACTTTGATCTTTTACGAGTGTAACTTTAATCCACAAAACTGTAACTCTATACTAAAAAGTGATTTTAAGACAAGTTTTTGACATTTTACGTGTTTTTAGAGTGTAACTTTAACCTTTTACAAATGTAACTTTAATCAAAAATAGTATAACTTGATACTAAAAAATAATTTTAAGACAAGTTTTTGACATTTTACGTATTTTTAGAGTGTAACTTTAACCTTGTACAAGTGTAACTTTAATCCAAATTAGTATAACTTGATACTAAAAAATAATTTTACGACAAGTTTTTGACATTTTACGTATTTTTATAGTGTAACTTTAGCCTTTTAGAAATGTAACTTTAATTGTACCCAAAAAAAAAAAAATGTTACTTTAATCCAAAATAGTGTAACTTTATAGTAAAAAGTAGTTTTAAGGAAAGTTTTTGACATTTTACGTATTTTTAAAGTGTAACTTTAACCTTTTCCAAGTGTAACCTTAATCCAAAATTGTAACACCCGCAAATGTACTCTATTTTTCTAGTAAAAATATTTTACGGACACTTTTCAGCGAATTTTAGTTTTAATCGTAAATTTAATTTTCCGAGTCGAATTTAGAATTTCCGAGTTCGTATTTGGAATTTCCGCGAGATTCCATGTGAATCCCGTCTTAAGCCGACTTTGACTTTTATTGACTTTTTCCTTCATATACTCCCTCATAACCTAATTTCCCTCACAACTCAACATCTCCTTCTTCCTCATCAAACCACCAAAACCTAAACCCCCTTCCTTGATCGATCTTAAGATGATCGCTACGTCTTCATTTCTTGCTCAAATTCACGTAAGTTCGTCTTATTCTTCCCCTCTTAGCTTCCTCTATCCGTATTGGTAATAAAATTACCGTCTTTCTCGCTTTTTAAAATTATCCGTCTTTCTCAAGGTGAATGATATTCATCTTTTATTATCTAATTGTATGTAGGTGGAGACTAGGAAGGTCTAGAATCGATTAAAGACGCGTAAAGGTAACGGTGAAGGGTTACTCGATATCATTTACGTGTTTTACATGATTTCTATGTTAGAATTCGTATTTAGAATACGATTAGAAACCTTAGGAATTGTAGTATTGATAATGATTGTTGTTAGTTGATGATTTTTGATGATGATTATTGATTGTTGATAGTTGTTAGAAGTGAATTATGAAAAGTGAAAATGTTTGAATGTATGTTGAAGGTTCTCGGGTGAACTGATAACTCATGTCACGGGCGTGAAATACAAGTCACGGTCGTGACTTGTGCAGTTTCACTGCACTGACCCCTTTTCGTAAAATGATCATATCTCCTTCTTTACTTGCTTGTTTTGGGCTTGTGACCTATCGTTGGAACCGTAAGAGGATAAGCTATCACCACGACTTGGAATTTCTGTATTTTCATGTCTAGAACTCTAGTTATGAGAGTTTGAAGTGAACCCTTGTTTTAGTTAGTTTCCAAACTTGTTGTTTTGGAGAGGTATCTATGTTTCTTATTTATTATGCTTCTTAAACTTGGTCTAATGCTTATGTATCATGTATTGATTCATGTTTATCATATTTACATTTATATAATGCCATATTCTCATGTTTTGTGACGGTTTTTGCTATGTCCCACTTTGAGTTGGTTTTTACAAATGATACGGTTTGACCACTATTTTGTCTTGTGCTTTGTACTCTCATTCCCTTGGCTACCTCCACGTTCGTAAGGCTGGAATGTCGGAACGAGGAGGTATCCTACTGCTTAAATGCATGTGTTAGTGGGCATACGACAACGTTGTTGGGAGTTGAACGCTATGCGTTGAACGATCCGGCCGTCAAATGTTGTGTACTTGTGAGGTGGTGTTATTTGCATGTAGCGTACTGCTTGTTATGAGGCTTGTGCTCTTTTCTGCCTCTTTCATGAATTGATGTACCGAGAATGTGGGTACTCGGCGTCTATGATTGACCGAGTCTTGGATGCGAAACGTGATCGCATGTCGAATCGGAAAATGTGATTCCAAGAATCTGGCCAGGTTTAGATTAGGAGACTTATCGTTCCTACCAGGAGGAAATTAGTCTACATATACGAAATGGATTGAATCGTGTATGCGTTCAGGGAAATGTGATCTCGTGGATGCCTTTTAATCATACTTGCCATGTACACGGTGCTAGTGCGTTTCATTTACCGTGAGAGATGTCGTCTTTGTGTCGTTGTTCTTAGATGCGTGATTTCATGACTTATTATTCATGGTCATTGCATGTTTGGGCATCGTCAATGTATTGGTACGTTTGAATGGATGATAATATGATGGATTTGTTGTGATCATCGCATGACTTGGCATGGCTTGTTTGTCGAGTCTCAATCTTATCAAACTTATACCGCTAACGGTGAGATGTAAGCCCTAGTGAGCGTATTCGGTTGCCTAAGAGTGTCTTCCCCGAGTCTTTGTATAACATGATGGATTCGGACTTGTACTTCATATGCTCTTATCATTATATAGTGAATTGCCTATCTATCCTTATCGTATTTCACATGTATATCTATATATGCATGCTTCTACTTTTGTATTTCCTTTTATGTACGTTTAATGTGATATGGCTGGGAGAACCCGGAGTTACTCCTCACTGACTGTGGCGTTCATGTTTTTCATGGATGAACAGGTTGCTTGATTGGATGGCTTTTGCTTGTGGTATTTTGGGTTCGGGTGTGAGCTAGCGGGCGTTGTCCCTGGATGAAACACCTCTAGACGTTGATTAGCTAGTTGCTAATGACTTTGTTGTTGGTTAACATTTTGAGAGACTACGTCTCTTGTAGTATTTTATATTTGGTTTGTAATTACTGACATTCCTCGTATTTCTATCTTGCATGTATAAAAGTTTTAAAAACCTTCATATTTCCACTTTATAATTCACATGCTTGTATGTTTTATTTCCGCATTCGCGAGGGTTGTCACAAATAAGAAAATTACAATGGACCTCAGGATCTATGTCGGAAATATACCCAAGAGAAAGATTTAAAGAAAAGGAAAAGAATTAGAAGATTAAACGAACAGATTAGCAGCGATATTAGAAATAGTAGTCGATTAATTAAGCAATTAAGCCTACGTCGGAGCGATAAAGGAAGTTCAGAGACAGAATACAACCCAGAACAGGCGCAGCGTGTGATGCGTCCTCTGGAAGAGCTGCAACACTCTATGCGTCTGTTCTTGAGTTGGGTTCTAGCTGTGAAGCCAGAATCACAATCAGTTAGTATTCATTTGTGTATTGACGGTTTATTATTGATCTATTAGTCGAATAAAGGTGATTCAAGTCATATTAATTACACTAAATTATATCAAAGACGAATCCTAGAGATTTGATATGGACAGATCTAACCCCTAAAGACACGATTTGATCTAAAGATGACAATGACCCGTTAATATTGGATTATTAGGAATCTAAGACGAACTATAAAAATAGTGGTTTTAATAAAACTATTAAAAAAAAAGGTTTGGCATAAATCCGACATGAATCTTACATAATTGAATACTAATAAAAATACAAATGACGGGATAAAACACCCTCAGACTTACATGTTGACGAAACGAGATTAACTAAGTTACGTTTTAGTGATAGCTCGAATCGAATGTAAAGAAAGTGCCCTCGTAAGAGGATCGAAAAGATTGATTATTTAAATTGATATATTAAGTGTAGTTGATCAAATGCAAAACGTGATGGAAACCCAGAAGGATCTGAGCTTACGTGGTCGATTGATCAAGCACGTAGATGTCAGAATGCTTAGAACTGATGGAGTGAGTGACTTCAACAATAGTGCGATCACATAATTAAATCCCAATAATAAGAATACAAAGGGATGATGAATATTATAGTCAACTGGTCAACATAAATCGGTAACGATTGGCCCAATTGAGTTTGACGTTACTGTCGTATGACGGTGGTGATCAGTTGATCCCTTGAGGTCACACCTACAGGATAATCCCCTAATCATGTACATTACTTAATTGTATAGCGATACAGATTAATTAATCCCTTAAATTGAACTAAGATTATATTGTGAGTGACAATTATATCTTATTGTAATATGATTAAATAAGATTCTTTTTTGTAATTTAATTGTTATATTACTAAGAATGCATTATGTTTATGAAACATTTGGGATAAGCAATATTTGTTAAGTCTAATTATATTAACCAAATATGAGATGACCCATTTTATTTACATGTAATTATAAAATGTGACTTAAAATGTTAAGTCTAATTATTGGTTATGAAATTGCATTTAAATTGGTTTAATGCACAAAATTACATGTTCATGTCACATGTCACATATGTGACAAATTGTAAAAATAAAATGGACACCCTTGTTTTTGGGTGCACCGGTTTTGGGGTAGATAGGGTAGTGTTTAGATGTTGATTATTGTTCTAATTAAGAATTAAAACATAATCATAACTTATCAAGCCTAGATACCTACCTAATATCTTGTAAAGAACAAAAAGCAAAAGGTAGTCACTCTACATATGCTTGGCCGGTCATGCTCTTCAAATAAGGAGAAGTTTTCTCCTTATTTGTATTCATTCATCTCATAAGTAACTATGTGCTTATCTCTCTTTTAATTTACATTCTTACACTATAAGGAACTTGAGAAGTTCCTTGTGTGTTCATAAAATTTCTAATAATTTACCAAGTGTAGTAAGAGAGTTATTAGAAATATTTTAAGGGCTACTACTTATTATACTAGTGTAGTATTTTAGTAGTGTTTTAGAGGGTTATCTTGGGTGACACTTAGAGTAGTGTTCTTATTCTAAGCACTTGGAGATCATCCTTATATTATAAGCTCAAGAACAAGATTTGGAAGGTGTCCAAATCTTGTGCCCAAATCGTTCAAATTCAATGTAAGAAAAATGTTTCTTCTTATCTTTGTATTTTTATGTTATGCATGCATAAGGTCTAAATATTTTAAGAGTAAACTATTCATAAGATGATATTAGAAATGTCTAATATTGAGTTTAAGAAACTACAAGTGGTATCAGAGCTTTGCTTGTTGCATGCATAATCGATTTATAGTTTTTTCGAGTTAATGTAACTTAAAGAAAACTAGTAATTTTTGTTTTATAAGATAAAATCACAAAGTCATTTGCATGTCAATATATTATGGTCCTAATATTATTTTAGGACATTTTTATGATTTATGCAAATTTATATTGCTCAAATATGATTTTTAGTGTTTTTATTACTTTTTAAAGAGTAAAATGATAATTAAAGTGCTAAAAATAGTTAGACATATCTTCCAACGTTGAAATTTTTACACAGTATCACACATGCATTTTTATTTCTTGTATGTATATTTTTGCGTGAAGTGGAATTATTTCTCATGATTTATGATTTTTATATGATAAAACGATATAAATGAAGGTCAAATAGTTAAAAACACTTCCGCTTTGAATATGAACATGAAATTTTAGTATGTTGAGACGAGCATGTTTTCCTGTCATACTGGAAAAGTTGAGGCTGATGTGATTTGTCTAGCATGATTTATGAATTTTTAATGTAAAAATGGCATAAATAGTGACTTATTTAGCAAATATAGCTAAAATAAATTTCATGCCATCAAAAAATTATTCCTGGTTGCGTAAATGTCCCACATTTCAGATATAAAGTTGACAATTTAATTTGATTAATTTTCACATGCTTTATGTATTTTATTTGATAAAACCGATAAAGCGCAACTGATTTTCTCAAAAACGATTCAAAATTTTTAACCAAGATCTTTGACATTATGACTATCATGGAAATGTTCCACAATGTACAAAAATTTTAAATTCAAAATTTTAAATTATTGTAATTAAATTTGGATTTATTTGATTAAAATATGATTTTAAAGTCTAATTTTGAGCAATTATATAACAACAAGTTGAATTATTGTCAAAAATTGAGTGATGACTAATTTTTGAGTCCTAAATTAGTTGGGATAAATAACTTGGATTTAAATATGATTTAAGCATTGTTTGGTGATTTTAAGAAGTTATTATCACGCATTTCCGTAAAACCGGGTTATATACGATATAAACCGTATAATATGGCGATTTGGCATTTAAAATGAGCATGTTTTATACATATTATAATGCTGCATTTTAATTTATGAATGTCATATTTTATTTATGTAATTTTGAATTATGTAATTTTATCCTTGTATGGCCTTAGTTTTAATCGATATTGCCCGGAATGTAAGGGAATATTGATTCGGTTGTAAATTATTGTGATCTCGTATCACTTTTATTATATTATTTTATTTTACAAATGTATAATAGGAAATTATTGTATTTTTATTATATATTTTGTAATTATTTGTAATGCCGGAGTTTCCTAAAGACGATGCCATTCGGAAAGGCGTTCCGAAAGAAATGGTGTCATTGAGAAGTGTGCTTATGAAGTTCAAGGGAACAAAGGAGTTGGTTTCCGAATTTGTAATAGATTATATGATTTTCTATTTTAGGAAAGGCCATACTAGGAATTTTATTTTATGCTTGCTTTTTATTTAATATGTTTACATGGATTGCCAAAAACATGACATGCATATTTCATCGAGTATTCGACCGTGTCAATTAAAATTATCGTTAATTAATCGATTTAGTTCACTTAAACGAGATATATAATAAAATGACATAATCTCTCATAATAAATAATTGAGATCAAGCCTTACCAAATAGTAGAACCCATGAATCCCAATTTTGCAAAGAAGTAGGCTCGGCTCACCGGGGTGCTAAACTTGTTACGTTGGGTAAGTGGGGTAATAAAGGTTATTATTTCAAAATTTGGACTGTGCTCAACGGAAGTATTCGAGACCGTAGCTGCATGTGTTCCGAGCTTAAGATAAATATTAAAGTAATATTATCGATCGAGAGTTCTAATGTAGAATCGATTAAAGAGTTAATCCACTGAATTATGTTAATAAGGGATGAATCGGCTCACTGTGCCCAAGTTGATATGAATTTGGATCTCGGAATCATTTATAATAGTTGGGTAGAGGTCACTATTTAAATGTTAAAACTTGTTTAAAATGTTTACAAGTATTTGTAAATGATAAATGTTGACAATTCCTCTATGTCTAAAATTTGTAGTTAATATTGTTTATTCGCAATGGCAAATGCTAATTCATCCACCACCATCAATGCTCCAAATCTCACGAATGTCTTATGGCTTTGATCCTTCTTGGATCGATGCAAGTTAGAAAAGAATGGCGAAAAGTTTGCCAATTGGGATGCGCAACTCTGTTTGGCCGCGGAGGGTGACGACAAGCTTTGTTACCTTACCGAAACCTCTCCCGAAACAGCTAATGAAAGGTCAACCGCCGCCGCAAGGCGCGCCTATGAGGCTTACCACAAAGAGTTCTCCGCGATAAAAAATGTTTTGATTTTCTCTATCGAGGCCGACCTCCAAAGGAGTGCCATAAAGATGAGCACCGCCTATGAGATCTATGCCAAGCTTGTGACCATGTTTTCACAAGCTCTAAGGATTATTCAATATGAGACGGCTTCCGCGTTTTTCGACATGAACCTAAAAGAGGGCCAAAAGGTTAGCCCTCATGTACTCAAATTGATTGAGCATGTTGAGACTCTTAAATTGCAAGGGGTGACCATTGCTGAACAACTCGTTATCGACTGAGTTTTACATTCCTTAGGGAAAATCAAGCCATATGTGCAGTTTAGGGTAAACTACAATATGCAAAACATGAAAACCTCTCTTCATGAATTGCACAAGATGCTTGTGCAATCTGAGAGAGACATGGGGCTAAATGTTATCACCTCCAAGGATGTGCTCCATATTAATAATAAGAGCAAGGGGAAGTTCAAGAAAGGTGGTAGTAAAGGGAAGAAGCCCTCCACCTTCAAGGGAAAAGGTAAAGCTATTGAGAATAGCTCACTCATGCCCAAGAAGGGTGCCTCCAATGAGGACAAATGCCATTAATGTAATGGCATAGGGCATTGGAAGATGAATTGCCCCAAATATCTAAGAGATATCAAAGCTGAAAAGATTGTTTCAGTTGGTAAATTTCCATCTCTATCATTTATGTTATGATCTCAACTTTGGTATAAGATACGAGTTGTGATTCTTACCCTTTTTATTGTAATTAGGGCACCCAAGCAAGGATAAGGGCAAGGACAAGCAAGCGTAAAGAGGCTCTTCAAGGGAAGCTAAGGTAGCCACCCTTGGTTGAAGACCTAAGGAAGCTTGCCCTCAAGATTTTCTCCCCTTTTGATTGTATTATGGTTGTTTAGAACTTTTTAATTTCCTTATTGGACATGGAAGCTTTATTTTCAAAAACAATTGGTTATAATTGAATATTTGGTGACTTGGTTTTCAACCCAAGTCACTCGGTTTGTTGAAACTTTTGAGTTCTAAAACTTCACATTATACACTACTTGAAGTAATAACATAAATTGTATCGACTCAAATTGACCATATTTGTATTATGATGATTGGATCATTATAATAAAAAGCTAAGAAATCGATTCTCACTTTGAAAGATCAATTATTAAGTCAAATTGAGCTATTGAACTCAAAGTAGGATATTTACACAAACCAATTGACAACACCACTTATAAAGATAGTATTTGAAATGAATTTGAGTCCACCTCGTTAGCTTATAGAACTAGTATATCTCGAAGCTAAGATTCGATGTCTTTAAAATAAAGTCTTTAATAGATCACTTAAGGTCATGTTGTGATACTTCTACCTACCTCACGAGTATGAGTACAAAATTGTTTGTGGCTCATAAGGCTATCTTTAAAGAAAATAGTTGTATTTTTCTAAAGATAGAGTGGGAGAAAATAAGCCACAAAGAAAAACTAGTTAGGAACTAGTGAGCAAACCAAAAGAAAATGATCTTAGGTTAGACTCAAGACTAGTGAGGAGACCAAAAGAAAGCGTTCTTAGGTGAATCCTTAGACTAGTGACGAGACCAAAAGATTATGATCTATGAAGTGGAAGTACCTATAAATTTTAAAATTCGATTTTCTAACATAAGAAACTTATGAAACTAAATGGAATCTATGCAAAGAAATAACATATTTTGAATTGTCCAATATAGTTGCATGGATAGAGATGAAGATGTCTGCAAAAGCTATGTTAATGCGTAACTATGCTTAAATCCAAATCATCAGTAAAATACCTCATAGTAAATGTGTACTAGATACACAACAAAATCACATGTCCAAATAGGGATTTGGAATGGGATGTGTACATGGCACAAGCCTATGGTATCTACAATGAGGTTATGATGATCTTTTCTATTATGAGATATAATAAGAGTTTCACTCGAAATGTCGAAAAGTGATGTATAGACATAATGTTCAGTGGGAGTTAAAGTTATCATGTAAAGACATGAAGTTAAGTGGGAGAAAGTTTCTTCCAAGTAAATGACGTATCACTCATTAACTAGAAAACTTAAGATCAATCTTTGAGTACAAAGAAGGCTATAGCACGACTTCTATTGGTAGTGTTAGGGATGTTCTATATTTTATGAATGGTCGTCCTTCTTCCTATTGCGTTGCTTAATATAGGACTAAACCCTAGTAGGGTTTAGCTTACTTAGCCTCCAAGTCAACCGTTTACTTCAAGGGCCGCTGCCCTTTGGGCCTCCTAAATCGTTGGCTCCCCTCCTTCTGAGTATGTGCATATACCTCCTTTCTAGATATCCCTCCTTGGCCCATCAACTATCCGGCCCACACTCCTCTACTCATGTCATTAAGCCCAACACATCCCATCCATATACTCACTCAATACCACCCTAAATCACTACTCATGTCATGGTATTGATTGAGTATATGGATGGGATGTGTTAATATTGCCATGTGATTATGCTCAAGCCAAATTCATGTTTATTATATCTAAAATATGTTAGACTTATGCTTATTCAAGAGGTCACATTTTAGTTTAGTGAATTGTGCTCAACTTTGAAGTTGGAGCAATTTGAATAAAATAGTCGTTTTGTGTTGTGAGCAATTCTTGGAATCGACGTTGTAAGATTGTGTCAAATGCGTGAATGAGGCTTGAGAATCCTTCTTGGGTATTTAAATGTTCATTTGAGTTGTTAGAATGGGTATTGATATGTTTAAAGAAGTTACGTGATATTTGGAATGAAAATTGGAAGGAGAAAAGCAAGTTTAGGAATCGTTTACATGAATAACTTTAAATGCTCATATATCGAGTTATAGAAATGATATTGATGTAATTCTAAGTTTCGGAGTTGGATTATCCTGTTACGATTCTAACGGTAGGTCACACGCCCTTATTGACTAATAAAGGAGGGAGATATGACCATTTTACGAACACAGTGCTGAGTTGTGCGCACCGTGCATTACTCTTCTAGAGAAGGTACCACCATTCGCTTCTCACCATGCTTTTCTCAAAGTGATCATGGGTAATACCTTTCAGAGGAATACATCGTGCTCTTATCACCTTGCTTATCGCAACTTGACATTGCTTTCCTCCAGAGTTAATCACAGGTGGTCCGTTACCTCTTTTCTTGCATTGTCTTGTTGTTTATGCTCTGTATCTTTGCTCTAATGCTTGAGTAGGATATGTTAACACTTGTTTATCATTGGAATGCATTTCTTAGACCACATTCACATGTTTAATGATGGTTCTCGGATGATTTCTTACGCATATTGGTCTTACCCTTGTTTTAGATGGTCTCCAAACATGTTGTTTTGGGATTGGACTTATGTTTCTTACGGTATATACTTCTTAAAATCGGTTTAATGCTTAATTATCTTGTAATAACTCTTATTTATCATTGTTACATTTATCACATGCCTTTTTCACATGTTTAGTGACGGTTTTGGGTGCTTCACTCATTTGTGTCTTATTCAATTTGGATAATCGGTTGAGTCGTATTTGTATGATGATATGGAACACTCATTTGTCTTTTGTACCCGTATACTCAATCTAATTTATGTTGGAACGATGAAGGTACATTCTTTGGTGCATGTGCATTTGTTAGTGGGATTATGACGATGTTGTTGGGAGGCGAACACTTAGTGTTGATCAACCCGACCATCAAATGTTTTAATCTTAAGAGGCGGTGTCATTTCATGTAGCGTACTTGCTTCTATAAGATTGACCTCATATTCCGTGTGGTTTTTCCGAAAGATGGTGCTTGTTCTCTTTCCGCCTCTTTCGTGTGGTTTTGCCGAATTTGGGGTACTCGGCTTTCCGTTATGTCGACAAAGCCTTAGATGCAAAACGTTTATCGCATGTCGAATCGAAACACATTTATTCCGATAGTCTAATCAACTTCTGACTAGGACCATATTATATTATCCTCGTCCTATCGAGAGGATTAGAGTCTTGAGTATACGAAATATTTATCGTATACGGATTAGGGAAACGTTTATCTCGTGGACTTGTTCGTCTTGCTTTCAAAGTACAGATATTAGTGGGTATCATCTATAGTGACAGTATATTTTTTTTACATGATGGTTGTTAGGTTTATATACTTACTCATAAGCCTCTTCTTATGAGATACTAATTAACTCTTTAGTTAGTTTCCAAGATCTAGTGCATGCTTACTAAGTAAAACAAAGATAAGAAGAAAAATTGTTCTTCACAATGCTTTTGGCCGAAATGCGCACAAGAATAGGACCCCTTCATATTCTGGTTCTTGAGCTAAAACACTATGGGATGAACTCCCTTAAGCCTAAAGTGTAGAGACACTCCTCTAAGTTGCACCTAGACTATCCCAAATCTCCACATATATCATATACTAGATAATACATATGGAACCCGTAAACATTACTAATACAACTATTACTACACTTAGTAATATTGTAAATCATCTTAGTAATATGAGAACTTGAGTTTATATGTAACTTCTTAAGTTTTCTTTAGTGATAATGTAAGAGATGTTCTTAACTTCTCTTGTCAGAATTAGATGACTTGTAGTACATAAGAAGAGAAAATATTCTCCTCTTATGCACTAGTGAGACTGACCAAAGACATGGGGAATGGGGGTTGCTTTTGCTTTTTGTCTTTACAAAGCACTAGCTCAAGGTCTAGGCTTAGGTAGCTAATCATAGTGTTTTATTCTTAATAAGAAGAATAATTAACACCTAAACACTACCCTTCAACCCCTCCAACCGATTTTACCATGTAAAACGGAGTCCATTTTAACTTTGTGATTTTGTCATTTGTCATATGTGTGACATGTGAATGGAGTCCATTAAATTGAATCATATTTAATCATATTACAATAAGATATAATTCTCACTAATAATATAAACTTGTTCATTTCAAGGGATTAATTAATCTGTATCTATATATAATTAATTAACTTTCATGATTAGGGAATCGTCCTTTCGGTGTGACCTCAAGGGATCAACTAATCACCACCGTCATACAACAATAATGTCAAACTCTAGTAAGCTAATAATTACCAATTAATGTGGATCAATTGACTATAATGTTAATCATCCCTTTGTATTTTTATTAATGAGATTTATTTAATTGATCGCACCATTGTTGAGGACACTTACTTCAACAATGGTTTGTTGGATGTGTATTTGATTGTTTGATGCCAATTATTATCTTGTGTGTCATGTCTATAATTTCTTCGATTATATGGTTACTAGCGGTGCCATGCAAGCCGTTAGTAGCGAGATAGTTGCTAAGGTGAGTCTTCCCTAGTCTTGCTTATATGATGATTGTATCGTTGTTACTTCTCACATGCTTATATCGTTTTTATGAAATATTGTCATTGTAAATGGCATAATATTTATAACGTATTTTTTTTCATGTGATATGGCTGGGAGAACCCCGAGTTACTCCCCACTAATTGTGGAATTCATTTTTAACAAATGAAGGGTTTCAGGTTGGTATTTGCATGGGGTTTTGTCGAGTGAGTTAGCGAGTGTTGTACTTACAACGATTGACCTTCATGTTTCTCTTAGTAAGGATGTCCAATAGATTTTTTGAGATGTAGATAGAAGTTATTAGTGAGATGTTTTTAACATGCACAAGTGAGTAAGTAACGAGCATTAAAAATGCTCAAAAAAAGGCCACATTGGCCGGATCCTATGAGAGGAATGTGGGGTGTGTTTTTCAAAATTTTCCATGCTTAATCATCACCATTTTTGGTAAGATAAAAAGAAATGGGGAAGAGAAAACCTAGAAAAGAGATAAAGCAAAAAGAAGAAAATCATCATTGTCTCCTTTTTGTTCTCCTTAGCCATTTCTATGACAAACCTCGCGAATGCGGAAAGTAAATCAAGCATCGCATGCATAAATATAACGAAAATACGGGATTTTGAAATGTCATTTTTTTCATGCAAGGAATGGTACGATAAAATGACAAACCACCCAACAAAGTAAAGTAGCTAAAAGAGGAAACATAGTCTCTCAAAACAAATATGAGTCAAGAAAACTAGAGTCCAAGCGCAAGGTAAAATGTCGAAACTCAACGCCCGTTAGCTCACTCGGTCTCCACCCAAAAAATGCACCAACTAGTAACTTTTCATTCATGAAACATGAATGCCACTGTCAGTGGGGGAGTAACTCGGGGTTCTCCCAGCCATATCACATTAAAACGAACATAACTAAAGCATATAAATATAGGTATCATGCCGAAAAGAAGATAGCGTTACATATTAGCGATATAAACAAGTGAGTATCAACAATATCATCATCATATAACCATGACATAGGGAAGACTCACCTTGGCAACTATATTGCTATTAACGTCTTGCATCTCACCGTTAGTTACCATATAGTAGAAGAGATTGGAAACATGACACACAAGACAATACAAGGCATCAAACCATCCAATATACATCCGACAATCATCATGTGATACAAACACACTCTCACAGTAAATGACACGTACTAGCATCTGCACTTTGGAAGCAAGACAATACGTCCACGGTATAAACGTTTCCCTGAACCGTACACGAAAAACATTTCGTATACTAAAAACTATAGTCCTCCCAGTAGGACGGAAATAAAGAAGTCATAGTATAAACCTGGCCAGACTCTCAGAATAAACCATCCCGATTCGATATGCGATAAACTCTCGCATCCAAGACTCGATCATTCGGCTTAACCCGCACAAAAGTCGAGTACCTCATATTCCGCTAAACCCTCACGAAAGAGGCGGAAAGAGCACAAATACCATCTTACGGCTAAACCACATGGAAGATGGTGTCTATATTAAGCGAGCAAGTTCGCTACATGCAATGACACCACCTCCCAATAACATCGTCATATTCCCACTAACATACAATTGAATGTACCTCTATGGCTCCGACATAAAGTCTAACGGGTATAAGGGTACAAACGAAAAATGAGAGTTCAATATCATCCAATAAAAAGGACTCAACGGAGTACTCAAGGTATACAAGTCTCAAATGAGTTAACTATCCAAAAATGTTACTAAACACGTGAATAAAACATGTGAGATACGGTATAATTCTTATATAAATATTCTGCGTCATTTCATAATTTTATAACGTAAACATACCATAAAACCCATTACATATAAATTTATGTGATAAAAGAAAGAGAAAAGGCTACAAGGGGTTCTTAGCCGGTCGGCCGGCTAAGAACCAAGTCTACCATATACATTCCAAACTCGATATAGGGGGATCTTAGAGTTTCACGTAGAATTCAAATATGAACTCAAAGCTGGGCAAAAACATACGACTTTTACCCAACCAGCTAATATACTAATTAAATATAATATTAAGGTAATATAATATTAATTTTAATAATATTAAAATAATATTAAACGATAATCACTAAATTCGCGGGTGATAAAATCACCCCACCTTTTAAATGGTTTCGCCCTCGAAACATGAACGAAAAGGACGATACATTAATAACAAAGACTTGGGTACTTGTCGCATTCAAGCTTCCGTCTCCCAAGTCTCTTATTCTACAACTCCACACTTCCACAACAGTTTAACTAGAGGCACTACTTTCCTTCTCAATTTCTTATCCTTTCTATCCAAAATCTGATCGGCTTCTCTTCGAAAGACAACTAGGCTCGATATCGGTAACACCAATTTGCAACATATGGCTTGGGTCGCTAATGTACTTCTTAAGTTGAGACACGTGTAAAATATCAGGAACATTGCCCAAATTCGGGGGAAAATCCAATTTGTAAGCCAGAACACCAATCCTTTTCAAAATCTCAAAGGGTTCAATGTACTTTGGATTCAACTTCCCTTCACTGCAAACCATTTCACACCCTTCATAGGGGATACTTTCAAGAAAACCTTGTCACCAACTTCAAATTACAAGGTCTTCTTCGGGTATCGGCATAGGACTTTTGGGGATCTTGAGCGGCTTTCATCCCCTCACAGATGATCTTCACATAGTCGATCATCTCCACAAGATTGTCGGGGCCCAAATCACGAACATTACTCAATTGGTCCCAACAAATGGGGCTACTCCATATAGAGCTTCATAAGTCGCCATCTTGATAGATGCATAAACACTATTGTTGTTGGAGAATTCCACCAAAAGTAGGCTCTTCTCCCAACTAGCTTGGAAGTCAAGGGCACAAAATCGTAACAAATCTTCAAGGGTTTGAATGGTTCTCTCGGTTTGACCATCGGTTGCGGCATGAAAAGCGGTACTCATCAACAATTTGCTACCCAAGGCTTATTGCAAAGCCTTCCAAAATCATGAACAAAAACTCGGATTACGGTTGGAAATGATCTCTTTGGGAACACCGTGGTAACGAACAATCTCATCAACATAAGGTTTAGCAAGTCGATCCAAGCTCCAAGTCTCCTTAATAGGAATGAACCTAGCACACTTGGTAAACCTATCTACAATTACCCAAGCGACATCTTGGCCACGAATGGTTCTAGGCAACGTCATCACAAAGTCCATGGAGATGGAATACCATTTCCATAAAGGTACATCCAAAGTTTGTAGCAAACCACCAGATCTTTTGTGTTCAATCTTCACTTGTTGGCATGCGAGACACCTTTCCACATAGGTCACAACTTCACCTTTCAACATTTGGCCACCAAAATTGTAACTTCAATTCCTTGTACGTCTTGTCGCCTCAGAGATTAATTGAATAGAGGGAAATATGAACTTCATCAAGGATCCTCTTTCTTAGATCAAGGGCATAAGGGACAATCGGCCACGAAAACGAAGGACTCCATCATCATTAATCTTGAAATCCCTAGCTTTACCTTCAAGTAGCTTTGCTTGAATATATTTGTAAGTAATATCATTCACTTGATTCTCTCGGATTTTACGATGAAGGACGGGTTCGGCAACCATAACACCTAGTTCATCAAACTCATTTTCCACAAAGTATAGCTTCAATTTACGTAATTCAACACAAAGGTCATCGGGCCAAACACAAATGGCACTAAAGGAATGAGTCGTCTTCCCACTAAGGGCATCGGAAACCTCATTAGCTTTCCCCTCATGGTAGAGCAACTCAAAATCATAGTCATTCACCAACTCTAACCAACGTCTTTGCCTCGTATTCAACTCCTTTTGAATAAATATATATTTCAAACTCTTGTGTTCAATATAGATGCGGCAATGAACTGAAATAAGATAATGCCTCTTAACTTTCAAGGCATGAAAAATGGCGGCTAACTCAAGGTCATGAGTAGGATATTTCACCGCATGAACTCTCAATTGTCGCGAAGCATAGGCTTAAACCTTCCTATTTTTGCATAAGAACACAACCCAAACCCATTTTGGAAGCATAAACAGACACATCCAATTCAACAACATCCTCGGGTAAGGTCAACATGGGAGCGGTAGTCAACCTTTTCTTACATTCTTGGAAAGCGGCTTCACAAGTTTCAGTCCACACAAACTTGGTTTGTTTCTTCAAAATATGAGTCATCTATCTACCAAGCTTGGAAAAGTCTTTACCAAAGCCGCTGTAATAACCGGCTAAACCAAGGAAACTTCAGATCTCACCAACGTCGGTATGATTCTTCTACTCAATAACGACTTCAATCTTAGAAGGATCTACCATAACACCCTCTTTCGAAATCACATGCCCAAGAAAGGAAACTTTAGCCAACCAAAATTCATATTTGGAGAACTTGGAAAACCATTTTTGCCGTCGTAGAATTCCTAAAATGGTAGGAAGATGACTAGTATGATCTTCTTCGGATTTAGAAAATATTAGGATTTCATCAGTAAATACCATGACATACTTATCAAGGAACTCACTAAAAGTGTGGTTCATTTGGTCCATAAATATGGCGGGGGCATTTGTAAATCCAAATGGCATCACTTTGAACTGAAAGTACCCATACCTTGTGCTAAAAGCGGTCTTGGGGATGTTGGACTTGCGGACGGGTATTTGATGGTAACCAGACCTAAAATCGATCATGGAGAAAGTAGAAGCACCCTTAAGTTGATCAAACAAGTATTCAATCCGAGGCAGAGGGTACTTGTTCTTGATTGTGATACGGTTTAGCTCACCGTAGTCGATGCAAAGCCTCATATAACCATCCTTTTTATTCATAAAGAGCACGGGGGCACCCCAAGGTGAGGCACTTGGTCGGATAAAACCCTTCTCGATCATCTCATCGAATTGTTTCCTTAACTTCTTCAATTTGGTAGAGGCTATGTGGTAAGGCGCTTTGGCAATTGGACTGGTTCCGGGTACAAGGATCAATGGAAAATTCCACATCACGCTCGGGAGGAATCCCAGGTAACTCTTCGGGGAAAACACCGGGGAAGTCACAAACCACAGGTACATATTCAATATCAGGTAAAGAAGTGGGAAAGGATGTCACCACCCATAAGAAATCTTGGTAACCTTTCCTCAGCATACTTACCAACTTCAAGGTGGAAATAAGCTTCACAGTACACCTACATGGAATAGGGTTCCCTTGTAGGTAATTCGAACACCTAGAGGACTCCTTAGAAAAATATTTTAATCTTGACACTCGAATCTAGCATAGTACTTAGCTAGCCAATACATACCCAAAATAACGTCGAACTTTCCAAGAGTAAAACTAAGAAGGTTAGCGCGAAAGATTGTTTTTGCAATTGAAATGAAAACATCGGGATAAAGAAGGGAGAAATAAATGATTTCTCCGGACGGTTAGGATATGGGAGTATCCTCACTTTGAGTAGACTTGATAGGGTTGTCGCGTACCTAAATCAAAGATAATTTACCCTAGTGTAGCCTAAGTACAAATTAATGTAGTTGGGGAAGTAGGGGTCTATTACAGGGATACAAGAGTTACTATATAAGTTGTCATGGGTGAATTCTATCAAGGTTGGTTCGATTATTAGATATTGGTTTGGAAGTAAATGACAAAGTAAAACAAATAACAATGAGTAAAAAGATTATAAAGATGAATCTAGGGGATACGGGTTTCACATGTAAACTAGTATAATAGTATTGTCAAGAAAGGGGTAGTGAAGTCGATAATGTTTTAGGCCAAATGGTACTTTCTTGTCGGGATGAGTATTACCATACCATAGAATAGGTCCTAGCGGTCTTTCGATTCTTACTAGGTCGTCCTACTATTCATACTTTTTCTAATTCCCTTCCTGCCTTTCATTCTAAGGAAAAGAATTTAACAAGTATAGTCTATCAATCGTGGCCTTTAATCAAAGACTATCATACAATACAATCATAGAATAGAAACAATATAACATTCACATGAACCACAATCTAACAATATCAAATGTTAATCTAACATGCTTCCCTACACCCTAGATAAATAAGCTACAAACTCATTATAAAGATCAAACTAACTACTAACAAAGGTAAAAATATAAACATGGTAATACTATAGCAAGAGGTAAATTGGATTGATAAAAGAAAAAACAAGAATAGAAATTACCGGTACTAAGGAATATACCTTGAATAAGAAAGGAAACTCTAAAGTAAACCCAAGGAAAAGGTTGAATTATTACAACAAGATTTTTATAACCAAATTAAACTAAGACTAAAACTATACTAAATAATCTAATAAGAAGAGAAGAGAAGTTGTTGTTGTGTAGATTGGATTGTGAAGTTGTGATTCTCAAAGCTATCAAACCCCTCCTTTTATATGCTCTAGAAACCGCGTGCCATCAACTTTGCACTTATGGGCAATAATGTCGAGTGAATAGGGGTATGTGAGGCATCTAGACTCATAGAATAATCCAACCACAATCAGGTTTAGGTGTCCCTGATCGTGGACACAACTATCTGAGCCCATTTTGCTCATTTCTTAGCTTTTTTGCTTTGTAATTTTTTTTGTACACATCCCCTAGATTCAAACCCAATAGGGGACGTGTACAAGCACTTCTGAACATTATTTAAATATACTAATAATATTTGCTCATGTCCCCATGGGGTAGGGCTTGACGATAGGGGTTGGAAACGGTTATTGAGCAAGCATAGTAACACCGTCGTAACTTGTTCATTCTTGCTCGGAATGACTTGAAACTTGTTTTCTTTGAGTTGGGACTTGTCAACCTTCATTGCACAACATCTTAAGCTCACGTACTCATCTATCCTAGCTTCACCTTGCTCGATATTCATCCAAATGTAAGGATTGGACATAGAAACGACCCAAAATTGCTCCACATCCTACAAATACATTAAAACACACGAGTACTTCCAAAGAGGCAATTTGCTATTATACCCATTATAAATAGTTAATAATTACATGTAAATACGAGCTAATATGAGGGATAAGAGTATATAAATATTGGCATATCAAGTCTCAAGGTTAAGTTTATCTACAAAATATAGAAGACACAAAGGACATAGATACTCCGGTATCAAATAAGATGAGGCATGGTTTTATCAAGAATTGAAAACATACTTGTGATGATCTCGGGATGAGGGGCAGCTTCTGAACAACTCAAGACATAAATAGAAACCTTTGCCTTGGCATTGTTAGGTAGCTTACTATCCGGGCAATCGTTGAAACGATGACCGGTCTCCTTAAAACAAAATAGCACACCAAGGGTCGGTTATAGCAAGAAATGCCAGGGTGATACGACTTCTTAAAAAAGTTGTATAGGCGACCTTGGGCTTGAACATTCGTCAGAGCAATGTCTTGAGCATTGTTTTGACCCATAGCTTGAGAGGGAGCTTGGCTTCTTGGGATGAATTTCCCGTTGTTGGAAAAAGAGGGGGAAGAAGAAGGGAAAAATGGCCTCTTGCCATAGGAAGTAAGAAGTATACAAGAACCATTTAGCAAGCATAAGTCAGAGTGGAATCAACAGTGGATTCAGAGTGCAGCGGAAATATAAAAACGAGATAGACAAAACTCAAGGATGTTTTTTAAATTGGTTCCGTCACTACTCCACGACCTACGTCCAACGCTATTTTATTAAACATCTTTGAAGTAACCTCATACAACAAAAGACCCCGAATAATAAAACAACTCCCCAATCTACTCCGGTTGATATTTGCTTAAAGCTACTCCGCAATAAGACTTGTGCTCAAAGCTACTCCGCTACGAGACTTCCCAACTCTTTCGAGTTGCTATTTGCTCAAGGCTACTCCGCCAAAAGACTTCCCCAACTCTTTCGAGTTGTTATTTGCTCAAGGCTACTCCGCCAAGACACTTCCCCAACTCTTTCGAGTTGCTAGTTACTCAAGATAACTCTATCTTAAGACTTGTTCTACTCGTTTGTTACAAGACTTCTGTTTCTCAAAATTTTCACAAAATGAACGGTGGAGAAAACGATTAAGTACTAAGACGAGATCATTGAACACAATACATGCTTTGATGCAACGTACTAGCTGTTGATAAAAGACTTAGGAAAATTTGTTTTGAAAAAGATTCAAGATAGAAAAGTTAAACGGTTTTTGCAAACACTATTTACTCGATTAAAACTCAAAGTCTTCTTGTTTAAATGTTTGTTGTTGCACACTTGTTCAAATGAATTTAGCATGGTATTTATAATGTAATGAATAGTATACATTACACTAAAAATAACACACCACAATTAAGTACAAGTGTTTAAAAATAATAAACAATTGAATCTTGAACAACAAAACAATCGTTAGCTTACTACACTAACAAAACCGAAACTCCTTGTGCGAGAAAAGAGTTTCTTGCCCAAGGAATCTAGTTTACTAGTATGCATAATCTTGTTACTCACACATACACAAATATGGGATAAGTTTTTCACCAAGAAAGATCTAATTTGGTAGTGTTCATGGGAACCATAAACATTGCCAAATATAGAAAAAGTAAACAACCCATTTTTGGTAAGTGTCTTATTGCGCAAGCTACCTCTTGTGCAAGACACCAAAAGCTTTCGTCCATTTTATAAAAATCAAACCAGATTTTCAGAAGTGTAAGGCCCTGTTCTTTCTGACTTATTTTCAGCTCATTTCAGTTCATTTCAGCTCTATTCAGTTCAGCTCAGCTCAGTTCAGTTCAGTACAGCTCCATTTAGTTCAGTTCAGTTCAATTCAGTTCAATTCAACTATATTCAGTTCAGTTCAGCTCATGTTCAATTCAGCTCTACTAAATTAAGCTCACTTTAGTTCTACTCATCTTAAAAATAAATGTTTTTGTTAATATTAAATATTATTGATATTATTTTTATTTTTATTTTTTTTATTATTAACCGCAACTTATATTAAGATCAACAACAAGTTTACAACTTTTTATTAAGATCAACATCAAATTAAGAAATATTCTATTAATAGCAATTATTATCAATATTATTAATATTATAATTATAATTACTATGATTATGATTATGATGATTATAATTATTATTATTTTATGAAAACGCAAATAGACATTTATTGACACGTGTATTTAGTGATTCATTTTATATCACAAAAGAGTGATATTTTGTTTGTCATTAAAAAAACAACAGTGAAGTGTTTCTCATAAAATGATACATAATAGACATTTATTGACAATTACATAGTTTCCTTACACAAATTGAGTATTTTGGAGGGAAACTTTTCAAGAATGCTTATTCTTTTAGTAGTATGAGGATTATCACTAATTATTATTGTTATTATAATAAATGTTATGACTATCAAAATCAAAAATATTAATATTAATACTACTATTACTATTTACATCTATTATTATTATTAAGACTAATGATATCAAATTTTAATATTTATCATTATCATTATCATTATCATTATCATTATCATTTTCATTTTCATTATCATTATCATTATCATTATTATTATAGCAACTATTATTACTATTATTATAATTATTATTATTGTTGTTGTTATTATATTTATTATTATAATTATTAGTATTTTTTTATTATAAGATGCGCGCAGCTTTCATTAAAATAAAATGTAAAGTTTACAAGAAGTTGGTGGGAAGCCGAGAGACAATCTGGGCCCTCACCCCCTTAGCTATAGAAAAATTAAGCCTAGTAAAGATATAAGCGGCCACCCGAGCCCCAATATCCTGAGATACCGAGAATTTCTGGATCCGCTTGAGCAAGTCAACAGCATCCGAGCCCAGCTCTCCAAGCGAAGAGAAAGAGAAGGGTAGGAAAGCATAGCCAACAGCCGCGCATAAATCTCCATACTTAGCACATTTGCGCTGAGCAGCATTAGCGACAACCCGTCCTAGCACAAAATCGGACATCCCAGTCTGAGTCAATGGGGAAGACCCTGTCAAATCAACACACACATCACGCCCTCTGTCCCATGAATAAAGTAGCAAATCCGCATGACGAAGAGATCCGCCATGCCCGTCACCCAAACCAATATCAACCTCGTTGCCCGTAGAAATACCAGACCTATAACATATGTCAAATAAGGTGTCACGAACGAGGTTATGCCGATGCTTAACACCCACAGTACCAGTACAAGAAACAGTGTGGTCCCCATACACATCATCAGCAAAACCCCGAGAGCAAGCAGGACAAGGCCTAGATAGCGTGAATAACGGAACACCCAGTTGATACCCCAACACACTACGGTAAGTCCTCCGGTTCATCGTCTGACCCAACCCAGAGATAGGAACCGCACGCAGCCCATCAGAGCCGTGGGCACCTTGCTGAGACTTCCACAACGCAAGCTGACGCTGTGTCAAAGAGAAAACAGATTCTGAAGAAGCAGCAACCATCGCGAAATATATATCTTCCAATTTCTTCATAAGTTTAGGGGCAGCGATTTCACTAGGATCACGTAAAAAATTAGAACCTGTAGCCTCCGAAAACACCCGCAAGGCATCGGCAAAAGTAGGACCCGCATCTACAATACCAGAAGGCCGTAGGAGCGTAGCCTGCAAAACTGCAGACTGCAAACGGGAAGCCACAAAAGCATAGTGTAAAACATCCCCCGCAGCATAAACACCGAGCCCACTCAACTGAAAAGGGAATGTGGCAAGGCGCCACTGCCAATCCCCAAACCAGGCCCAGACGCGGTAACTATACGTTCCAAGCTAGAACGAAGTGCTGCATCAATGCGAAGATGGACAGACCCAAAGACTTCAGGGGAGCAAGTACGAAGAGAAAAATAGAGCTTAGAAATACCAGTACAAGCACGGAGCAGAAGCAACTCGCATTGCGGGTCCTCGATCCTCGCGACTAAATCCATATGCTAAATGGTCTTAGTCACTCTCTTCGCCACAAGCTCACTTCTAAAAATAGGACAAGTACTGACAGGTCCACCCAAAACAGAGACACCACGCAAGGGCCGGGCAATAGTAGGGGGGATAACACCGGGAAGCCGACTCCGAGGATCCTCGTTAGGCCAAAAGACCTCAGTCTTAACCACATTAAGATGGATACCAAAACGAGGCCCATCTACCATAATCAAATCCAAAATAGCCCCCACCTCCAAAGTGTCCCCAACAATGGTGCCGTCATCTAAATACCAGGCATGCATAGTAAGATCAAAAGAGTCCCGGATTTTGCACACTAAGGGATACAAAACCAAAGCGAAAAGCAAAGGGCCTAACGGATCACCCTGTTGAACACCCTGACAAGACCACAAGCAATGCTCCCCATAATAAAGACGGGCAGTGCTAGAGTAACAAAGCTCCACCCAATGGGAAAGAACCGGACAACGACGGCAGACTTCCTGTAGCATACTCACACAATCAACAAGGTTGAAAGCATTTTGGAAATCAACTAGCAACATAGACAGTCCCACATCGCCACCACGGGCCTCAACGAGCCTATTCAAGGCATGCAAGATAGCCTCTCCTCTACCGGACACCCCGACCCCAAACTGAAGGCCATCAAAATAAGAAGATAAAGAAGGACCAACCAGACAAGCACCAACCTTAGACATAAGACGTCTCCAGACAGTGCCAACAACAATAGGACGAACACCCCCGCCCGGTTTAACAAGGGGCGTGAGCGGAGCGCTGGAAATGTACTCCCCAAGGGCAACAGGGCACCAGCCCTCCCAAAAAAGGTTAACCACCCTAGTAACAGAAGCCACCAAATCATCAGAGACAGCCACAGCAACACCACTCAAACAGTCCATAAGGTGTTGGGCACGAAGCCCATCTCTCCCGCACGAAGTGCCACGCGGGAAAGAACGAATCATATCCAAAACTACCGCCGAAGAGGCAACGATAGAATGATAATCCACCGGCAATGGAGGCAATGAAGAAGATGGGACGACAGGGTGCTTCTCTCGCAAAGCACCAAGAGTGGCCTCAAAGTATGGGGCGACGCCAGAAGAAGAAAGCACCCTTACAGCAGCAGTATAGTAACCATCCCAAATCTTCCGCCGACATTGGCGGAGGTTAAGCTTACTCAAATCCAGATCATCCTCCACATGGAACGAAGGAGGAGCCTCAGCCAAACACTCCTACAAAAGCTGCAAACACCCGCCAGGCACCCCCCAAGTGAGAATAGCCCTGGTAATAGTCTCCTCCTGACGCTGTCGCCTAACAGCAGTCCTGCACTCAAGATTACTCCTAGGAGCGAAGGTCTTAAGTAGACAAAGAGGCAATACAAGCATACGAACCCAGCAAGAGAGGTCACCAGAAGAGTCAGCCACATCATCCAAAACCCCCTTAAAAACCCGAGCAAACCCTAGACGACACTTAGGAGGAATAGATTTCACGGTGCGAAGGCCCAAAGAAAATAAACGATCAAGCAAAGATACAGACCACTGAACAAGCGTAACCCCATCATCAGATGAAAGGACCGAGGGAGGCGGAGCCTGAGGTCTAGAGATACCATGAATAATAAAGCTAACGATGCCATCACCACAA
>JAIUZE010074845.1:0-32842 GCA_022085475.1 Heliosperma pusillum
TAAACCTTCCTAGTCTCCACCTACATACAATTAGATAATAAAAGATGAATATCATTCACCTTGAGAAAGACGGATAATTTAAAAAGCGAGAAGACGGTAATTTTATTACCAATACGGATAGAGGAAGCTAAGAGGGGAAGAATAAGACGAACTTACGTGAATTTGAGCAACAAACGAACGAGCTATGAAGATTCTAAGCTTGGATGATTATGGAGGCTAGGTTTTGATGGGTTTTCTTAAGGAAGAAGGAAGTTTGAGTTGTGTAAGAAAAATAGGTTAAAGAGGTAGTATGAGATTATTTTACGTGGAAAAGTCAATAAACGTCAAAGACGGCTCAATACTGTTTTCCGCATGAATCCTCGCGAAATTCCAAATACGAACTGGAATATTCTACAATTCGTACTCGGAACAAAAATTCTAATGAAAACTTAAATTTGCTTGAAAAGATTTCGTAAAATATTTCTACTATGACAATAGGGTACATTTCCGGGTGTACATATATATATATATAATATATATATATATAGCAACTATATATATATATATATATAATATATAGATGAGAGAGAGAGGAGAGAGAGAGAGAGAGAGAGAGAGAGAGAGAGGTTTTTGTGAGTCCTTCATATCTTTTGAGTCCATGAGTTCTCATCTTGGCCATTGGATGGAGGAGATGGAGGGACAAGATTAGAAATAGATGGAGGGATAAGATTAGAAGGAAAATAGATGGACAAGATGAGAACAATATGGAGGGACAAGATTAGATTAAAATGAGTGGGGTTTAGTGAATTCCACCTACACATGACCTTGATATTGTAACAATATCATTTTGACCAAGTTTTTGTAACTTCAACTTTTTATGAGTGTAACTTCAGTTACTACGAGAGTAACTTTAACCATTTATTTTGTAACTTCAAGTTAAAATGTGATTTCGACTATACAAATTTGAATTTATGTAACTTTAAGACATGTTTATGCGAATTTAGCCTTTTTGTGAGTGTAACTTCAGTCATTACGAGTGTAACTTCAACACTTATTTGTGTAACTTCAAACTAAAATGTGATTTCGACTATATAAATTTAATTTATGTACTTTTAAGACAAGTTTATGTGATTTTAGCCTTTTTATGAGTGTAAATTCAGTCAATAGTAGTATAACTTCAACCCTTATTTGTGTAACTTTAAACAAAAATGTGCTTTCGTCTATACAAATTTAAGATTATGTAACTTAATGACAATTTGTTGTGATTTTAGCATTTTTATGAGTGTAACTTCAGCCGTTACGAGTGTAACTTCAACCATTATTTGTGTAACTTTAACCTAATATGTTATTTCGATTTTACAAATTTGCATTTTTGTAACTTTGACAATTTATATGATTTTAACCCTTCTATGGGTGTAACTTCGGTTATTACGAGTGTAACTTCAACACTTATTTGTGTAACTTTAAATTAAAGACATTTATGTGTAACTTTAAGACATATTTAGGTAACTTTAGTCATTTTTTGGTTAATTCCAGTGATTTATACTAAATGTGATTGAATATTTTAATTTGAATTGATGTAACTTTAAGACAAGTTTAGGTAACTTTAGTCCTTAGTAGTGTAACTTCAATTTTTAATAGTGTAATTATAGTCTTTAAAAGTGTAACTTTAAACCTTAAGAGTGTCACTTCAAGCTTTGAAAAGACTAAATTCAGTACTTAATAGTGTAAGTTCAATCCTTAATAATGTAACTTCAGTCCTTAACAGTGTTACTTCAGTCTTTAAGAGTGTTACTTCAGTCTTTAATTGTGTTACTTCAGTCCTTAACAGGAAAAAAAAACAAGATCTAAAATTACAATAAAAAAAATATAAGAAATTTGAAAATTTTAAAAAGATTTAAAAGAACATAACAAAAAAACACATTTGGAAAAGTAGAATACCATAAAAAAAAAAAAGAGAGATATAATTATAAAAAGATAGTTCTAAAAAGAAAACATAAAAGAACACTTTAACCAATAATAGTGTAACTTTAACTAATAATGGTGTAACTTCAACCACCACCAATATAAAAAAACATCATGAGTAGAAAGGAAAAGATCTAAAATAAATAAAAAAATTGAATTCGGAAAGTAACAAACTAGATCTAGAAAGAACAATATATATATAACATACAACAAACACATAAGAAATTTAAAAATACATATGAAATTTTAAAAAACTCTATTTTTTCCAGATCTGAAACTTGGGGTGGTTGGGTGGTGGGTTGTTGAAGGTGGTTGGAGGAGGGGGAAGAGGAAGCACAAGGGGAGGCGGGCAGCGGGAGGCGGCAGGAGGCGGGCAAGGGGAGGCGGCCTGAGCGGCGGACAGAGAGATGGTGGGCATGGGCGACGACCGAGGAGGCCGACAGGAGGTGACGGTGGAGGAGGTGTGTTTTACAGATCTGAGGAGTGGTGGTCTTGTGGTGGTCGTGAGTGGTGAGGTGGCGAGTGGGCGAAAAGGAGGTGGTGGTGGCGGAAAGGAGGGTGACTGATCGGAGGGAGGAGATAAGGGGAAGTTGACGGCGGGAGGTGTGGTGGGAGCCCGGACATGAGGGATTTTTTTGGTTATTTTTGGTGGTTTTTGGTATGTGTAAGTGGTGGTGGTGGTTATTTTTTCATTTTTCAGATTTGGGATGGTTGTTGTGGGTGGAGTGAGTGGTGGGAGGAGGAGGATGTGGGGAGGAGAGGTGGTAGAGGGTTTGTGTGGCGTGGTGGGGAGGGTGGCTGAGGTGGTGGCCGGGGAGTATGGCCGGAGAAGTGAGGTGGGTGAGGAATTTTTTGGGTTTTTTTTAGAGGATTGTAGAAAGATAAAGAGAGGTAGAGAGATAAGGGAAAATGTGAGAATGAGAAAAATTGAGTGAGGGAAGGGTATAAGTATTAGGGTTTGAAGGAGGATGGATTGAGTGTGTCTCACAATCTTGGCCCTCCATTTTGTTTTAATCCTAGCCCCTCATCCATTTGATTCAAGGGCTTGGATGAGGACTCATGGACTCAATGTTTAGAGGTGGACTTACATGATCTTATCTCTCTCTCTCTCTCTCTCTCTATATATATATATATATATATATATATATATATATAGTGAGCATCCGGTGAGTCTAGCTTCTTAGGTGAGTACGGTCCTATTAATTAGGATCATTGGATCATTTAGATCCAAGAGCCCTCATTGAGCCACGTCACCCTCAAGCAATCTGCAAGAAATATAAAAACTAAACCCTGGCATCACAAGTCTCATTGTTATATTAACTCTTTCTCTCTCTAAAAAATTTTTCTCCCTCTAAAAACTACAATAGTTGATTATTGAACAAGAAAACAAGAGAAATTTTTTCAACAACCTTTCTTTCCAAAAACTCTAAAACTTCAGCGAAATCTCATCAAAATCAAACGAAAATCTTCAAAAAAATATAGTCAAGATTCGATTTCATCCGTTTTCCCACATAAATAAGAGGTATAATCGTTACTTTTCGCTAGTTTTTGTAAAATAAAGTTTTAATTGATGTTATTGATTGATTGCTGTTGTTGTTCGTGTTCTTGTTGTTCTTGATTGATATCATTAAATTATTAGTTGATTTCTTTTTAATTTTGATCTCGTTTTCAACAAAAAGTTAGGGTTCATGTTTCGCTCAAATTGAGTAATTGATATTTCGTCAAAAAACTATGTTTGATTTGTATGTGTTCATATTTTGGCTGTCGATTGCAGTGTTTGTGCGAAAAGTTAGGGTTTTGACCTGTACTTGTTTTCGTGAAAATTAGGATAAATGCGATGATTAACTTTCGTAACATACTCGAGACATGTTACTGTAATAACGTTACTGTAACATTATTACTGCATGACAGATATGAACTTGAAATACTGCATGTTATAACATTGTATATTCTTGTGTGTTTTTTCCAATTAAATTTGATTACATAACATTGTAATAAACTCATAAATGATGTTACTGTAATATTGTTACTGTAAGATTATTACTGTAATATTGTTAATGAGTTTTTGCAACAAAAAAAATTAGGTTAATGAGTCGTAGAAAATGAGTAAATTGATGTTAGATTTTGTTTTGCTCGCTATTGATTTCCGTGTTTCTTCATGTTTTAGTTTTCGCCTAAAAATTAGGGTTAATGATTTGTGGAAACTAAGGGGTTGTTTGGTTGCCATCTTAATTCATGGGGAGTAGAAATTCCCATGAATTGATAAAATTGGATGTTGTTTGGTTGCCCAATTCATGGGAAATAGAACTTCCCAAGGAAGTCTAATTCCTACATAATGTAGGAAGTCACTTACCTAGCCCCCCCTAGGTAAGTGCAACTTCCCACATGAATTCACTTCCCACATGGCAACCAAACAATTTTATGCAATTCACATGAATTGCAACTTCATGTGAATTCCATCTTCCCGGGAATTCCATCTTCCCATGTTCAACCAAACAACCCCTAAGTAATTAATGCTTATTTTTATTTTGTTCACTTTATTACTACAGTTCGTATGAACTGTGTTAATCTTTATGTAATTAGTGTAGTTGTGTTACAGTAATAGGTAGTTACTGTAACATCATTAATTCAATATTATAATATCATTTTGTTGTAACATCATCCATTAAATATTTTAATATCACACCTAGTTTAAGTTGTATAATTTTATAAATGAATATTCGTGTGTACTATATTTAGGACTCACGAACAATTGAAACTGAAAACTTGTTACTGTGATAGTGGTACAATGTCTTTGTTGCTGTTAATCCTCTTTTGTTTTTATGTTGTTAGTTAAGTTTATGGTATGGATTGGTCCTTCAAATGAACTTGCAAAATTGGTCTGACATCATCTTATCAATTCTAGTATTATAAATTGTTTAAGTTGTTCTTTTTTTTTTAAATGAATTTTCCTTTGTCGAAAAACAATTTTTGTACAATATCTGTCAACAATTTACTGTTACTGTACCATTATTACTGTATCATTGTTACATTATTAATATGTTGCATAAAATGGGAGATGCAGTAAGTATGTAGCTGATCACACTGAAGAGCAAGCCGGGTCTGTTTATTAGCTGATCACAATGTTGTTGGAGAAGCTTCATGACATATTGAAACGAAGGCGGATTTGAAGAAAAGAAACTCTAAAAATTTAACAATGGTGTTAATTTTTGGGATTGTGTAGTTGTTTAAAGCAGTGTTTGTTTGTCGGGTTACTGTAAATTCTATTGTTAATGAAAACCCTTGTGTTAATTGATAAATAGTGCAAATGATTATTAAAACTTTGTGTGGGCTAATAGGTCAAATTTCTGGTAATATTTGTTCACTACATATGTCCTACTAACTTGGACAAATCAATTGTTATCGTAACACATTTACAGTTTATAAGTTACAGTAACACCCGTGCGGTTGCACGTAGATATGGTTAAGAGAAGGGAATGTCGCTCCTAAAACGAAACGAAAAAAGGTCTAGGGTTGGAAAAATCCAACCCTAAACTCTTTCCCTTAGACACGGTCATAGGCAAAAACACAAAACTAAGTCTTAAGAAGAGCCGGATGATACCCTTTCTAGGCGTGGTTAAAAGAGGTAAATGACGAACCTTAAAACTTAAAACTTAAGATGTTAATGTTATAGATAATGTGGAATTAGATGAGAAAAAAAGATGTTACTGTATTGCCTCAATACTGTTACAGTAATGTTGTTATTTAAACATTGATAAATCTTTTAAAAATATACACCTGTATGTGAACTAAATTGTTCTCATGTCAATTTATTGAATGATATCTCATTATTACATCATCACATTATCCAATTACTTCTTGGTTTAGTTGATTTTGAAGTTACTTCATCACCAATGCGAACAAAACAAGTCCTCTTGTCGTAGTTGGATATTTGTTTGACGTATTCACATAGCCTCTTTGACTGTGCTGCCTTTTCAATGTGTTGTGTTCTAGTTACCGCCTCGCTTCCTTTAGGCACGTGAGATAGAACAACGGGAAGTTGTGGTTGAACGGTTGATTCATGTTGTACGATTGATGTGGAATGGAGTGTATTAACACTGGTGGACTCTGTAAGAAAATATGGCTATTTTTCATATAAAAACAAAAGAGTTGTGGAAATAGAACAACATATATACAACATTAACATGAGAATACATAAAAAGCACTGTTGTTGCAATGAGTGAGTTATGTTACTGTAATACAGTTACTCTACGAATTGACAGCAGGAAAAATATACTACGAAAACAACGAATGAGGATTAGAATAGAAATAATATTGTATCAATGTTAATACCACACTAAGAGCTTGAGCATACTGCAACATAAAAACAAAACAAGGGTGGAAATTGAACAAGATATAACATTAACAAAACAACTAAATATAGAGTAGTATGGTTGTTACTGCAAAGTGAGAATGATTTTACAGTAACATTAATACTGTAACAATATACCACAACATCTAATTCAACTGTAACACTGTGACGACGACGAAGACGCCGCCGCCGCCGCCAACAACAACAACAACAACAACAACAACAACAACAACAACAACAACAACAACAACAACAACAACAACAACAACAACAACAACAACAACAACAACAACAACAACAAAGTACGAAATAAATAACAAATTCGAGGAAATGAAAAGCAAAGTAACGAAAATTAGCGTACAATTAAGAACACATGAAAATAAGTACACTGATGCAATTAATTTGTAAACTTCTACTGATTAATCGGAAATAGAAGAGAAAATTATTGCGCACTATGTCACACAAATAGAAGATCTGAAATCGTAGATTTATTAAGCTGTTTTAATTATTGAACTCATTCAATCTTGAATTGATAAAATCATGAATTGCTTGAATTGATTAACTATTAGAGTCGTGAATTACTTGAATTGATAAAATCGACGCTCTAAGTTGAACATCAATTTAAAAAAATCGAAATTAATAATCGTTTGTTGTAATTGAATCAGAATTTCGAAAGCAACTAGAACTAACCTGATATTGATTGAAGATAAGCGATTGAAGCATGATAAATCAGAGTTTAATTGAACAACGTTAATTGATTGAATCGTAATCTTCAAAAAAATCATGCAAAACGCGTGTAATTTGTTTGGAAAATGCCAGAATTAGGGGAAATTTAGGGTTTTAGAGAAGAATGTGAATATAGAGAGAGACAAGAGAGAGAAAGTCAGATTTAGTAATAAGGCTGCTAGGTTTAATTTTGAGTTTATATAGTCTGATTGAGGAGTAATCTCAGCCCCTTATTTGTATTATATCCAACGGTAGAGAATTGCGGGACGTACTCACCTAAGATATGTGGACTCACCGGATGCAATTTCTCTCTCTCTATATATATATATATATATATATATATATATAGGGTCAGGATCCGGTGAGAACTACTAATATAATGAGAACCGTGAGAACCCTCATTAAATCTCCACCAAATCTTGTTTCGAAAGTTTTGTTAGATCATTTACCATTAGTTTACTTTATTCAAGCAAAATACTTGCAGTAATTAAACAAAATATAATGATTATATTAAAAAAATATGTACTTAATGTACATAAATTCAATTTGTACACTAAAATTACTCTAAATGCGTGAAAACGAGCACTAGGTGCACGAAAAATCCTACATGCATGAAAACAGTTACTAGGTGCATGAAAATAACGGGCTCTAGATGCATTAAAATAAGCACCAGGTGCATGAAAAATTGTTAGATACATGAAACAGACTACTAGGTGCATGAAAATTAATAAATCGTATTTCACCTCAATTTCCGTCAGTAACTTATATTTTTTCGACCAAGATGTATGTTATCTAGCCATAAAATTCTACGCCGAACCCAAAAATATCCTTATTTTTTAAAAATAAATTTTGTAAGGCGGAGTTCTCACGGTTCTCATTATCTTATTGGTTCTCACCGGATCCTAATTCTATATATATATATATATATATATATATATATATATATATATAGAGTTAGGTTCAAATGAGTCTTTCCTTAACTTTGAGTCCTTGAGTCCTAATCCAAGCCATTGGATCAAGAGGATGAATGACTAGGATTAAAACAAAATGGAGGGTCAAGATTGTGAGACACACACAATCCAATCTCTTCAAACCCTAATATATATACCCTTTTTCACTCATCTACTTTCATTTTCACATTTCTCATTCTCTTTCTACCTCCTTTCTCTCTCTAACATCCTCTTTAAAAAAAAAACCAAAGAAAAAAAAACCCTAACCCTCTCCCACCGGTCCACCACCCCCACCCCCACCGGTCCCCTCCCCCGACGCCGCCATGCTCCCGCCTCCCCTTGCTCCGCCGCCCTGCTCCGGGTCCGTCCGCCTCCCTCCTCCTCCGCCTCCCTCCTCCTCCGCCTGCCTCCTCCCCCGCCTCCCTCCTCCTCCGCCTGCCTCCTCCCCCGCCTTCCTCCTCCTCCGCCTGCCTCCTCCCCCGCCTCCCTCCTCCTCTGCCTCCCTCTTCCCCCGCCACTCTCCTCCTCTCTTTTTATCTTTTTTTTTTCTTTTCAGATTTGATTTCATATTTAGTTCTCTTTTTTATTTTTTAAAATTTTTCTTCATAATCTGATGTTTTTTTTATTGTTTCCTTGTTTTTTTTATTTTGTTGGTGGTTGTTTTTTTTAATTTGTATCATCAAATTTATTTAATCTCGTTTTAGATCTGAAAAAAGGTTAAAAACTACCGCTATTTCAAATCTCGTTTTTTTTTTCAGATTTGTTATGTTTTTTTATTTTTTATTTCAAATCTATGTTTTATGTTAGATTCGTTTTTTACTAACCTTTTTTTCAGATTCGTTATTAATTATTTAGTTTATCCAGGTTTTTTTTTTCAGATTTCTTACGTTTATTTCTCATTTTTTCAGATTTCTAGATCTTTTTCATTTTTCAGATTCACTTTCTTTTTTTTAATCTTGGTTTTCATTTTTAAAATTTCTAGATCTCATATTTTTTTTTAATAACAACCACCAATGTTTTTCTATTTTTTAACTTCTCATTTTTTTATATTTTATTTTTTGACTAAAGATTCAAAATTATGAACTAAAATTACACTAGTATGGACTGAAGTTATACTATTATGTACTAGAGTTTCACTAGTACGTACTAGAGTTTCACTAGTACGTACTAGAGTTTCACTAGTACGTACTAGAGTTTCACTAGTACGTACTAGAGTTTCACTAGTACGTACTAGAGTTTCACTAGTACGTACTAGAGTTTCACTACTATGTACTAGAGTTTCACTACTATGGACTAAAGTTTCACTACTATGGACTAAAGTTTCACTACTATGGACTAAAGTTTCACTATTATGGACTAAAGTTTCACTAGTATACACTAAAATTTCACTATTATGTACTAAAGTTTTACAATTATGGACTACAGTTTCACTAGTATGTATTAAAGTTTCACAATTATGGACTAAAGTTGCACTGGACTAAAGTTATCTTATTAAGGACTGAAGTTACTTAATTAATGACTATAGTTACATTAGTATGAACTGAAGTTACACTCATAAAAAACTAAAATCACATAAATTTGTTTAAAAATTATGTAAATTCAAATTTATATAGTTAAAATCACATTTTAATTTAAAGTTACACAAAAAATGGTTAAAGTTTCACTCTTAATGACTAAAGTTCGTCTCATAAAAAAACAAAAATCACATAAATTTGTCTTAAAATTATATAAATTCAAATTTATATAGTTTAAATCACATTTTAATTTAAAGTTACACAAAAAATGGTTAAAGTTTCACTCTTAATGACTAAAGTTCGTCTCATAAAAAAACAAAAATCACATAAATTTGTCTTAAAATTACATAAATTCAAATTTATATAGTTTAAATCACATTTTAATTTAAAGTTACACAAAAAATGGTTAAAGTTTCACTCTTAATGACTAAAGTTCGTCTCATAAAAAAACAAAAATCACATAAATTTGTCTTAAAATTACATAAATTCAAATTTATATAGTTTAAATCACATTTTTATTTAAAGTTACACAAAAAAAGGTTGAAGTTACATAAATAATTATTAAAGTTACACTCGGAATGTAGGTGAAAGTCATTAAAACTTACTCATTTTATTCTAATCTTGTCCCTTCATTTTGTTTTAATCTTGTCCATTCATTTTTCTTTTAATCTTAGCCTTCCATCTTGTTCTAATCTTGTCCCTCTATCTCTTTCATCCAAAGGGCAAGATGAGGACTCATGGACTCAATTTTGAAGGTGGACTCATTATAACTTGACTATATATATATATATATATATATATATATATATATATATATATATAGAATTAGGATCACATGAGTCCACCCTAACTATTTGAGTCCGTGAGTCCTAATCTCAACCATTAGATCAAAGGGGAACTAATGGCTGAGATTACAAGTAAGGTTATTTCCGTAATTTCGCGCTTACTATATAACCCCCATGTCACAGCCATTTAATCATTCTAACACATTATGTTTCTCTCTCTAAAATTTGAAGACCTAATAATATTTCGCCTCCAGGATCCTGCTTGTTGATGTGCAATCTTAAATCACTTTATTCTTCAATCAATTCTTCTTCAATTCCTTCTGATGACCTAATTTCTTCATAATTTCATTATTTCTAATCCCAGGTATTATTTTTCATCACAATTTTAATTTCCTTCTTTTAAATCGTTTTCATCGTTTTTTTCAATTGATTTCGTTAATCTGTGTTGTTTTTGTATTATGATTGATGATATGTTTCGAATTTCTGTTTTTAAATAATCTCGTTTTCTGTATTTTCATATTTTCTTCATCTTGTTCTTGTTATTTTTTTTTTTTTACTTATTTCTCTATTTTTAATCATTTGTTGTAATGTATTCTTCTATGTTTTTTGTTTGAAACTTTACAATATATGTTATTGTTAACCTAATTAATGTAAAATAGCATCACTTTATTGTTATCAATATTATATATTTAGCATGCTTTTCTTCTTTTTTGTGTTTTACTTAAACACCTTTTATGGTTGACCTAATTATTCTAAATTAGTATCACAAGTTATTCTTAATAGTATCACATTTACATCATAATAATTAATTTGAATTAGTATCACAGGGTACTCTTAAGAGTATCACATACTATTCTCAATGGTAACACAGACTATTTCATCATATTTTCATAAACTGTTATACTCATATGCTTTTTTTTTTCCTTTTTGCAGATCTCTTCGCTTGCAAAGGGTTCTTAAGCGTTCGTGTACATGCTTAGAAGTCAACACTACATCAAATTAGCAAATCGTCTTTTTTTCCTCATTTCTCTTATAAGAAAAACTCCTTCTTCTTAGATTTTATATTAAGTTGTATCATTTTTGTATTCTTTTTTTGATTTTTGTTGATCAATATCAGAAAACCTTTGTCGGATTTGCTAAATGTATTTTAGTTTTGTGATACTGAGAAATAATATCACACGTTATTATAAACAATATCACACCTTATACAAAACAATATCACCGTTTCACAAGTTCTTTAAATGTCTCTCCTTTTGTGATGTTGTGAAACAATATCACAACCAGTGTATAAAAATATCACATAATGTTGAATTGAACATCACACTTTACCAACAACAATATCAGATCCCGAAGATTGTTTATATTTTTGGTTAGAACCATGTTACTCTTGTAATTTTGATAAAGCAATATAGTTTGTTAGAAAAAATATTGAAGTAACTCAATAAAAATATCATAGTTGTATCATGATTTGCCATTTTTCTTATCATGTTCTATAATTTAATAACCATATATCTATATATATTTTATCTATATATATAATATATCTATATATATATATATTATATATATATATCTATATATATATATTCTATATATATCTCTCTCCTATATATCTATATATATATATATAGAATTGGGATCCGGTGAGAACCACTAAGATAATGAGAACCGTGAGAACTCCGCCTTAAAAAAATTATTTTTTAAAACTAACGAAATATTTGGATTCGGCGTAGAATATTATGGCTAGATAACATATTTCTTGGTCGAAAATTTATAAGCTACTGACAAAATTCGAGGCGAAATTTTTTTTACTCTTTTTAATGCACCTAGTAGTCAGTTTAATGTATCTAACAATTTTCATGCACCTAGTACTCATTTTCATGCATCTAAAGATACTTATTTTCATGCACCTAGTAATTGTTTCATGCATGTAACAATTTTCATGCACCTAGTACTCGTTTTCATGCATTTAACGTAGTTTTAGTTTACCTAATTGAATTTATGTACATTAACTACATATTTTTTAATATAATCAATAAATTTTGTTTATTTATTGCAAATATTTTGATTGAATAAACTAAACTAATTGTAAATGATCCATCAAAACTTTCGAAACAAGATTTGGTGGAGATTTAGTGAGAGTTCTCACGGTTCTCATCATGTTAGTGGTTCTCACCGGATCTTGACCCTATATATATATATATATATATATATATATATATATATATATATATATAGATTTAGGATCCGGTGGAAACGACCACTTGGTGAAAAAAGTGGAAACGACCTATATGTACATTGATAAATAGGTTACATACAATTTTTTTTTTCACCAAATTTTAGTTACACTTTAGACGCTTATAGGTACGCTTTTTTCGACCATTCTAGATACATTTTTTTCCATTCTAGGTACACCTTTAAAATAAATTCTAGATACATTTTTTTTCATCTTAGATACACTTTTTAAACAAATTCTAGATACATTTTATAACATTGTAGATACATTTTTTTGCATCCTAGGTACACTTTTTACATAAATTTTATGTACATTTTTTTTCATTCTAGGTACATTTTTTCGTCTTAGGTACGTTTTTGACACAAATTCTAGTTACATTATTTTTCATTCTAGGTACTTTTCTTTTCATTTTAGGTGCACTTTGTTTTTTACATATAATGATAAAAAATACAAATTATTCTGAATTCTATATACGCTTTTTAGCAATGTAGATACACTTTTTTCTATTATAGGTACATTTTTTTTACCATAATTCTAGATACACTTTTTAAAAATAAAGATATACTTTTTTATATCCAAGGTACGCTTTTTTACCTGAATTCTATATACATTTTGTTTTAAGTATTTGTTTTTTCCAATCATAGGTACACTTTTTTACATTGTGATAAGTAAGCTTTTTAAATGAATTACTTAGATAATCTACATCTTAGATACATTATTTTGTGACACAAAAAAGAAAAATATAAATTGATACATTATTATTATTCATTCATATCGTAATAAAATAGAATAATAGGGGTTTTATGATAATTTGAGATAATATATTCTTTTTCGAGATTTTGTACTGTTTCCGTTAATTTATATGTGTAGGTATCAAACTATCAACCCAACTAGGAAATTAGGCCAAGACGGACCAAATGAGACCAAAAAGAGTTTTGAGTCAAATGGTAAAAACATGTAGATAAGATGGGTCACTCAAAAAAGCTCATGTTGACTTTTGAGTTTGGTGAACTTACAGATGACGCACACTCCTCTTCTTTTTGCTCAAAAACCACCAACAATCTCAATTAACCATTAACAATGGTAAAATCTCAATTAAATTGTCAAGCTCCTTCTTTATTTCACCATCAAATTCATCCATCAACACCATTTATATAAATCATTTTCCATTCACCATTAATATAAAGCTATAAATAACGGCGACGAACGCCACTAATTGTAGCTCCAGTGTACTGATAAAACAGGATGACGACTCGTGGAGATCGCGATAACGGCGACGGTGTTAGTTAGGCTTCTATGGTATACGATCGTCTGAAAACGCAAATACAACTCACCTAATGAGCAAATGCAGATATAACGGAGGAAATCGCACAAGAGTGACGGTGAGAACGGTGGCACGATGATTACCTTTACATCAGCGGAGATATAACACGAGAAAAAATAAAGATACAGGGGAAGGAAAGGTCGCGGTCGCCGGCGTCTGTTGGTTGTCGTGGTATTCGTCGGCGGCGTCAATGGTGGTGCGGCTACTGGTGGTCTCTTTTGATGGTGAGAGAAGAAATGGGTTTGTTGCTAATATGAGTAGTTGGGTACTGTTTTGAGTTTGAGATGAATTACATATATTGACGCGTGATTGAAGTTTATTTAGTTAGTACGTTTTCACTTTTTGCACCGAATGGTCGTTTGCACCGGATCTTACCTCTAGAGTCAAGATCCGGTGCAAACGACCACACGGTGCAAAAAGTGGAAACGACCATGATAAATCCCACGCGCATCACTTTCTCACAACCAAACTCCATTTATATAGTTTTCCTAAATCATATCCCTTCCTACCTTTACATCATCAGCCCACCACCCAAATTGCCCCATCACTGTTCATCACCTATCATCGTCATTTACTTGTCCGACGCAACTCCATCATCACCATTACATATCATCTCAACTTAATCCATGTTGTCTCCATCGGCGACGATGGCCAACAACTCCGTCAAATTGTCGCGTGATATCAGAGTAGCTCCATCATCACCATCACCAATCAACCGTCGTCGTCGTCGCTTCTAATTCATCAGAACACTTTGAAACATCGACGAACCTGGTGCTAGGCCTTTGATCTAAAACTCCGGTGAGATCTTTAGTTATTTTCGTGGTGCACAACATGGGTATAAGTAATGTCGTCGGCACCGTTGGAGGTTAACGGTGCACTCAGTATCCTACTTGCATGATCGCCGGCATGAGTGACGCCAGTATGGTGACGGTGGTGGGTGTTGTTCAGGGATGTGTGGTAGTGGTGCAATGGTTATGCGTGATATTTGTAGTGTTGATTTGGGGATTTTTAAATTTGGGGTTGTTATTATATACGTGTATTTAGGTAGAATATTTGTGTACCTAGAATAATATTTTGTGTAACTAGAATAATATTTAATGTACCTATATAATTCGTATTTCAGTATACCGGCAATAGTTTGAAATGTGTGAGATTTGGTAAAAACAAATGTACCTAGAATAGAAAAAAGTGTACCTACGACCTTAAAAAATGTACATAGAAATCTGGTAAAAGTGTGTACCTACAGTAGAAAAAAGTGTATATAGAATTCTCGTAAAATGCGTACCTATGATAATAAAAAGCGTATGTGAGATTTGTTAAAGAGAAAAAAAATGGTGTATCTATCATATATATCAATGTACATATAGGTCGTTTCCACTTTTTCCACCGAGTGGTCGTTTCCACCGGATCCTAAATCTATATATATATATATATATCTTTACAAGTATCATATGATATTCAAAACAATATCACGCGTTATAACAAACAATATCACATGATGTTGTTAACAGTATCACGCAATCGAATTAACAATATTACGCTATACCATTAACAATATTACACAGTTTCATTAATAATAACACCAGTTGCCAGTAACAATGTAACAATATCACATTAGTTTAGTATGTGTTTATGTTGATAATGATGTACTAGAAGCATTAACAAAGAATATCACACCTCACTAAAAACAATATCACACTTCACCAAAAATGGTATCACAGTCATAAAGATTCTATTTACCCTCTACTTTTGTTATATTAAGAACAGTTTTTCTAACAAGTTAAATAGGGAAGGATTTATAAGCTAATCTCGTTAATTATGGTAACAATAACTTTATACTTGCATTTTTTATGATCATCCTGTAAATCCTTCCCTATTTAGTTTATTAACGTGTGCCATTAAGGCACACTTTAGAAAAACCGTATTAAGAAACAATATCACTATAGACAAGACACAATATCATTACTACTCTTAAACAATATCACAAAATACCAGCAACAATACTAGTTTTTGCCAACTATATTATATTACTTATTGTACCAACATTACATCAATGCATTTTCAATTAAAACTTTCTGTCAATATAGTCTTAATAGTCATTTGACTTCCTTCTCTTTTCTCTACTTGTACCTCTACTTCTAATTCTTGCAACTGCTTTTGTGTTGTCTTTATTGTGTCTTGAGCTCTCGTCAAGCACCACCATTATCATCATCATCACCACCATCATAAAAGCATTAATATGGGTGGAAGTACTCATGCATTCCTAACATTGGCGCCAACATTCTCAATTTCGTAAGCTTCGCATCAAGTTCGGCATTTTTATACTTCTTGACAGCCGTTAGAACATCATTCCACATCGTGAAATCAATTTCAGTAGTTCCTTGGTACAAGAGCCTAATCTGAAAACATTTAATAATGAAAGAGAATGTACACGTGTGAGATTTGAGAGAAATCTAGTGATATTATATAGTTGTAGTGATCAAATTATGAAAGAATATCATACTTCACCAAAATCACAACCAGTAATAATGAATATAGCACAACATCACCACCATTAACAAAGAACAGAGTCAAGCAAAATACCACACTTCTAATTTGTGATTTTAAGAAACAATATCATAGTAAAAAAGAATATCACATTCACTATCACATCAAAAAAAAATATTGAATGTGCTTTATAATTAACTTGTAAATCTACATTACACGGTTAGTAAACAATATTTCAGAAACCCTAATTTTCAAAATTAAACAATATTAAACCTTAATTTTCAAAATTAAACAAAGAAAACATCTAATAAATGACGACAACTACAATCGATGATACTAATTAGTTCAGTATGTCGATAAAATCACCAAAAAAAAGTTTAAAGTCATGTACAAGTAAGATATTTAGAATTTTAAAGCAAGAACATGATAGTATCCCAAATCAATCAACTATTAGTTCGATATTTGCCATTTAATCCTATTAAATTCATTAAACTCAGCATATATACAATAATTTCGAAGAGAATCAATATGCATCATCAATTCAATACTACATAAGTTAAAGTACAATCGCAAGAATTTAAAAAATGAAAAAAAAAAATGAAAAACGATTGTACCTGTAGACATTTGGAGACAAATTTAGAGAAATTATTGAATTTAGTGAAAGAATCAGTGAAAAAAATTGAAATGCAGTTGAAATTTTCTAATTTTAGGGAGATTTTGTTAGATATGTGAGGTTGAGCGTGTGTTTCTTATTTTTTAGGGTTTTTTGGGTTTGATTTTTGGAGAGAGAAAGAAAGATGGAATTGTGGGAGACTGATGGAGTTTTGTTTGGTCCAATTTGGCGCATACGTGGCTCAATCTCAATGCTCCATTTTTTTTAGATCGTACGGCTGTTAATAGGACTCATGGACTCAAATATATGAGTGGACTCACCGGTTCCTGCCTCTCTCTCTCTCTCTCTCTCTATATATATATATCTATATATATATATATATATATATATATATATATATATATATATATATATATATATATATATAGAGAGAGAGAGAGAGAGAGAGAAAGGATCATGTAAGTCCTCCTTCATTTCTTGAGTCCATGAGTCCTCATCCAAGCCTTTGGTTCAAGAAGATGAGGGGCTAGGATTAAAACAAAATGGAAGGTCAAGATTATGAGACGCACAAAATCTAATCTCCAACAAACCCTAATACAAATATCCTTACATCCATCCATTTCTCTCATTTCAACATCTACCCTCTCTCTCTCTACCTCCCTTCTCTCTCATATTTACTCAAAAAAAAAACAAAAAACAACAACCCATCTTCTCAATCAATACCGACCACCGCCGACTACAGCCGCCACCGCCACCACGGCCTGTCGCCTTCTCCCTCCGTCGCCGTCCCCTCCTCCACTGCCTCCTTCCCCTGCCTCAATACCGACCACCGCCACCACCGACTACAGCCGCCACCACCACCACGGCCTGCCGCCTTCTTCCTCCGTCGCCTTCCCCTCGTCACCTCCTCCACCGCCTTCCCTTCGCCTCCCATGTGTCGTCTCTCACATTAAACCACCAACCACCAACAAAAACCCTCCAACAATCACTAACAACAACCCCACATAAAAAAAAACTACCAAACCCAATAACCAACCCCATAATTCAGATTTGAAAAAATTAGAAAAAAATAACCACTTTTATTTTTTAATTAAATCTTGTTTTTTTTTGTTGATGGTGATTTTTTCTTTATTTATTTTCTCTCAAATCTTGTTTTTTGTTATGTTTTTTTTAAGATATTGTTTTAATTTTTCAAATATATGTTATTTTTAGATCTCCCTTTTTATTTTTTAAATTTATGTAATTTGTTGCTTTTTTATTTTTCAGATCTCAAAACTACCCTTTTTTTTTAAAAAAAAAAATTTCATATTTCTTATCTTTTTTTATTTATTTTAGATCTCGTTTTTTTTATGTACTGAAGTTACACTTTTATGTACTGAAGTTATACTTTTATGTACTGAAGTTACACTTTTATGTACTGAAGTTACACTTTTATGTACTGAAGTTACACTATTATGTACTGGGTTTATAAGGACTGAAGTTACACTATTATGTACTGAAGTTACACTATTATGTACTGGGTTTATAAGGACTGAAGTTACACTATTAGGGACTGAAGTTACACAATTAAGGCTTGAAGTGACACTTTTAAGTACTGTAATTAAACTCAATAAGGATTAAAGTTACCTAAACTTTGTTTAAAGTTATATGAATTCAAATTAAAATATTCAATCACATTTACTATAAACGACTGAAATTACCCAAAAAATGACTAAAGTTATCTAAACATGTCTTAAAGTTACACATATATGTCTTAGAATTAAAGTTTTACACATATGTCTTAGAATTAAAGTTTTACAAATAAGGGTTGAAGTTATCCTCATAAAAAGTTTAGAATCATATAAATTGTCTTAAAGTTCAAAAAATTCAGATTTGTATAGTAGAAATCACATATTGGGTTAAAGTTACACAAATAGTGGTTGAAGTTACATTCGTAATGACTAAAGTTACGCTCATAAAAATGTTAAAATCACAAAAACTTGTGTAAGTTACATAAATTCAAATTTATATAATCGAAATCATATTTTGGGTTAAAGTTACACAAATAAGGGTTGAAGTTACACAAATAATGACTGAAGTTAAACTCTTAAAAATGCTAAAATCACACAAACATGTCTTAAAGTTACATAAATTCAAATTTGCATAGTCGAAATCAAATTTTAGTTTGAAGTTACAAAAATAATGGTTGAAATTACACTCGTAATGACTGAAGTTACATTCATAAAAGGCTGAAGTGACAAAAACTTGCCTCAAGATCATATTCTAGTAAAAATGGACACTATCAAGATAATGTGTAGGTGGAATTCACTCATTTTGTTCTAATCTTGTCCCTCCATTTTGTTCTCATCTTGTCCATCCATTTCCCTTCTAATCTTAACTCTCCATCTATTTCTAATCTTGTCCCTTCATCTCCTTCATCCAAAGGCCAAGATGAGAACTCACGGACTCAAAAAAAATGGTGGACTCACAAGAACCTATATATATATATATATATATATATATATATATATATATATATATATATATATATATATATAGATTTAGGATCCGGTGGAAACGACCACTCGGTGCAAAAAGTGGAAACGAACTAAAAACATTGGAATAGTTCTAACTACTCCGTATAAAATTAAACCCAAAATAAATATGTATCTCCCTAACACAGTCACATATCAACACATTGACACTACACATATCAAATCTAATATCTCAACACCTCCCCTGTTCTTTTCAACTACCCAACAACAATTCAGAATACAACCACCACCACTCCTAATTCGTCGTCGCCGTCGTCAACTAAAATTCGCCATCGTAGAATTAGTACTTGACACTCTCACAAGAAAATTTCCGCCGTCATTCGCCTCGTCTGAGACGCGCAAAACCGAAGCCGAGGCCGTTGACGCGCAATTGGATGTCTAATTAAACAGTAGAAGCAACACATGAAATCTAAAAGCAATTGAATTCGTGCGTTAGAGAGTCCTGATGTATGCGTATGGACAACCGAAGTCGCCTTTGTATGTCACTGTTAACGTTGGAGGTGTGGTGGTTGCGTCGGAACACACGGGAATATTGGAGGGCTGGGATTTAAGGGGTTAATTCCGACGACGATGAAGCTGAGCGTGGTTTTTTTTTCGTCAGAGTGATGTCACCAGCGGTGGAAGGTGTTGGTCAGGGTCGCGGTTGTGGTAGTGTGGTGGCAATTATATCGGTGAATTGATTTTTGGAAATTGGGGTATTATAATTGATTTTGATATTTTAGTTAGGGCTGACTTTTGTATATTTGTGTATTTAGAATAATATTTTGTGTATCTAGAATATGTATTTGTGTACTTAGAACAATATTTTGTGTATCTAAATAATTTGTATTTCAGCGTACCTACCACAGTTTAAAATGTATCTAAATTTTTTTTAAAAATGTATCTATGATAAAAAAAAAATATCCACATTATAAAAAAAGTTTTCTTTTTAAAAAATCACACTTACACTTTATACAATCGTAGGTACACTTTTTACCATGGTAGATACATTTTTTACCATACTATATACACTATTTTCTATCTTAGGTACATTTTGTATCAAAATTTTAGATACACTTTTTAAGAATGTAGACACATTTTTTTTTTGTCGTAGGTACGTTTTTTTCATCTTAGTACACTTTTGACATAAACTCTTATTACATTTTTTCCATTCTAAGCACACTATTACATAAATTATAAATACGTTTTATAACAACGTAGATACATTAATTGATGTACTAGGTACATTTTTTCTCACATATATTTAATTAACATAAAAGTATAATTATATACAAAATCAACAAGATAAAAGAGAGAGAAAAAAATGGAATTCATCCTTAATAATCATAGACACAACCAGGCAGGTAGACAAAACCACAAAGGGGCATTTCTCAAAAGTTACACTGTATGTGACTATCCAATAGCATTTCCAATCTCTCTGATTGTCAAATTCATTGCCGAACTATCGAATCATCTTAATATCTTAAAGCTCAATTCATATGTTCAATACAAACGAATAATTGAAACAATGCTCGTACTAAATCTTGAATTTTAGCGACTAACACCGCCACCGCACCCTCGCTAACACCACCATTACTCATCATCTAAAGTCGCAGCTGCACAATCACCAACAACGATAACTCAAACAATGAATACCAAGCCACGACACTAAGCCGTCGACGACAACAAACTACGAGATCTGAGCTGAAAGTACGAAAAATGAGGGTGGGTTTGGGCATCGGAACATATAGTCGTGTCGTCGCCGACTGATGGTTTAGTGGTGATATTTTTTGGCGGTTCGTGGTGCTCACTGGAATGTCGAAGCTGTGCCGTTATGGGGAAAGTTCGCTGTTGTTTCGCCGACATTGGCGTCGATGGCAAATAATAGAGGTGAAGGCAGGTGATGAATGACGGTGGTTAGGGTGACAGTTTCAATCGGGACCCATGTTGGTCTCCAGCGCCGGCGAGGTAGCGTCGAACCTTTGGTGGTCGCCAGACGACGTGTCAGAGTGGTGGTCCGGTGGCTATGGCAGGGAGTTAAGGAAATAGATTTATTGGAAGAGGAGAGAGAGAGAGGAGGTTAATGATTTAATGTGGATTAGTTAGTTCGTTTCCACTTTTTGCACCGAGTTATCGTTTCCACCGGATCTTGACTCTATATATATATATATATATATAGAGAGAGAGAGAGAGAGAGAGAGAGAATCAGACTCCTGTGCGAACTTACGAACTCATCCTCACCCTTAACTAAAATAAGACCAAATGGTCCTAATAAACCCCGTAATACTATTATATCTCCTCTCCTTCCTAAGCCCAAAACTCAAGCTGCACTTACCACCCTCATCCTTATGCACCACTACCACACCATCGGATTCACGTTGAAGCTCCGGCATCAACCTCTCCGGCGAGTAACCACCCGAACTTCTCATCACCTATATCTTCGACGACGGTTGGCAGCACACCTCTGCTTCCTTTTTCTTTTTCTTTTTTTACCTCTTCGTCATCCCGGTGGTCGTATATCACCATATTTAGAAGAGTCATTTTCGTCCATAATCGAATATTGTTGACTCTGAGTTCACAGACATGGTATTTATTGCAGCTAATTGTTCTAAAATATCCTTCATTTTCTTAGATCTATGATTTAAATTTGAATAAAAAAAAGAGATCTAATTAAGGTGGTAAGGCAAAGAAAGGGATGGTCGATTGTTGGTTTGGCGAGGTCGAGTTGCGGTGGTACATGGTATTTTCTGGTGGTGGTGGTCGTGTGGTATCGGGAGTGGCGGTAGTGCAGTAATTAAGCGATGAAAAGGCGTAGTAGTGTGTGTCTGGCCATAGATGAGGTTGGGTGTGGTGTTAGTCCAGACGTTCGTAGTGGTGGTCGTGGGGTAAGTAGGTGGCAGAAAGAAGGTGTTGGTGGTGGTTGGATGTTGAATGGTGGTGGTAATGAGCGGTGGTAGTTAAGGTGGTAGTTTATACGTAAAATATGAGGGCAAAGGTGGTGGTGGTAGTTAGTGTCATGGTCACTGGTGGTGGTGTGGACGTCGACGGTATAGCGGTGGTGCTTGCTTAATGGAGCGGTGGATACGCAAAATATCTAACCGGATACACATAGTATTACTATTGGATACACAAATCGTCTTGTGTATCCTGTAATAATTCCGGGTGTATCTGGGACTAGTACGATATGTATCCGAGCTTAGAATTTTCTCTAATGTTGCATCTGGTTACTCTTATTATAAAGTTTCCTATTTAATTTTGTCAATGTCTTCATCGGTATGTACAAATATTCTGTGATGAGGTCATTAGCTTTGAAAAGCATGTTTGATTTGTAAATGTGAATGGTGGATTTAGGCTGTTTTTGCTCCCTGTAATTGAAGTTGATCTATATTTTTAAATTAAGTAGGTAATTAGTGGTCCTTTAGCAGTCATACAAATATGCATTAAATAAAAAGTTCTGAAAGATGTACTTCTCTACTAATTTTGTTTCTATAATTTGTTTAAATCTATCTCTGTATTTGGAACAAATGTATCCTCGTGAAATATATTGATGGAGTATTGAAACGGATGTTGTTTGAATGAAAAAAGAAGACATGGATTTTCTAAGTTTTAACTCAATCTATCATAAATCTGGTACTGCCTACTACTTCATAGTTCTAAGTTTTGGGATTTCATATTCCATATTGGCAAATAAAGATTTCGCAAGAATTTCAAAGATTCAAATTGTTATCTTTTTTTTTTCATTTTGAGATTTCATATCCCAAATAAAGTTTTGGGATTTCATATTCCATTTTGAGCTTGATACACTTCTTTAAATTGCTAGATACATGCTTTTAAATTGCTAGATACACTCCTTTAAATTGCTAGATACATGCCTTTAAATTGCTAGATACACTCTTTTACCTTGTTAGATACATATATCTAGCAAGCTAGATACACTCCTTTAAATAGCTAGATACATGCCTTTAAATTGTTAGACACACTCATTTAAATTGCTAGATACACATATCTAACAAGCTAGATACACTCCTTCAAATTGTTAGATACATACCTTTAAATTGTTAAATACACTCCTTTAAATTGCTAGATACATGCCTTTAAATTGATAAAAACATGACTTTAAATTGTTAGATACACTATTTTACCTTGCTAGATACATATATCTGGCAAGCTAGATACACTCCTTTAAATAGCTAGATACATGCCTTTAAATAGCTACACACACTCCTTTAAATTGCTAGATACACATATTTGGCAAGCTAGATACACTGCTTTAAATTGCTAGATACATACCTTTAAATTGTTAAATACACTCCTTTAAATTGCTAGGTACATGTCTTTAAATTGCTAGATACACTCCTTTAAATTGCTAGATACACTTCTTTTAGTAATTTAACTGTATCTAGCTACCTAAAGGTTGTATCTAGTAACTTAAAGGAGTGTATTTAGCTAGCTAAGGGTATGTATCTAGCAACTTAAACAGGTATTAATTTAGTTAGCTAAAGATATGTGTCTAGCAAGCTAAAAGTATGTATTTATCTCAAGGATATGTTTTTTGCTAAAGGTATGTGAGACCGTTTGAGTATAATCACAATATAAGAATTAGCACCAAATTTTCAGAAATAGCTCTAAGAGCCTGAATAAACAAAGCATTGTTAGGTGTCATTGCTATTGTGCTATCAAAAGTGGTTGCAGTAGCACAATTTCCGTAGTGTTATTGGGTCGACTTGCTTCCTTTATCATAGCCATTATTGGTTTCTCCTCTTCTTATTTGGCTAAACTTGGTAATTCATCTCTCTCTTTACCCTTTTCTTTTCATTTCATTTTAAGTTTTAACCCGGATAATAGCGTATATTTTGAAAAAAAAACGTATAATTAACAGCTACCCAACCCATGAACTACCAATTCAGATTAATCCAATTACAATGGCCATCATTTCCAACTTCTTGGTTGACCCAAAACACCAACCCCTACACATCACAACCACCACTACGAATTTCACCACCAGCCCCACCACCACTACACCAACGTCATGCCTAAGACCAGCAGTAAACACACCTCCATCCATTGTCATCTATCGTAATAGGTCCCAAACTAATCGTCGGGGACAACTCCGACGACGACGTTGATCAGTCCTTTTTTTTCTATTCTCCGGCGTAACCTATACCATCCGATCTTTCCCCATTGTCGCACAACCACTCAGCTTGGCACCCAACACCGTTGACATAAAAAAAAGGAGATTTAAAAGTCAGTCTATAAAGAAACAATGCTAGGATTTGAAAGGTTAAAATCGAGACTTCGTCTGCGTCTGAGTGGTTGTACGTCAGCGTCGAGCCGTCGAGGAGTGACGAACGGTGGTTGAAAAGGAGAGGAAAAAGGCGTGAATGATAGATAATGGATGCCGACGGTGGAGAGACACTAGGTTTAATTTGCCGATGTGTGTCACCGGTGTCATTAACTACCGCGGCGTCGGCGTTGACCTTGGTAGTGTATCGTTGTTGACAGATGAGTGGAATTGATATGTGAGAGAAGATGAGAAGTATCAGGTTCTTAATGGTTCATCGCCGCTGCCGGCGATGTGTGTCGAACCTCCGGCGGTGGCAACCCCGACGTGTTGGGGGTAGTGGGCCTGGTATATAATCTTAGTGGATGGGGTGAATGGAGTTTGGGTTTATGTGATATTACGAGTATTTGTGTGAGTTACAGGAAGTTTAATGTGGGTTGTTGATCCTTTCAATCTGGCGGTCCTTATCTAGTTCGTACATTTCGCACCGAACATGAGTTCGCACCAGATCCTTCCCCTATATATATATATATATATATAGATTTAGGATCCGGTGGAAACGGTCACTCGGTGCAAAAAGTGGAAACATGCTAATAAAAATCCACGGCTCACACAAAGCAAACCAAAACTTCCTGTCATTCCTCTCAACTCCCCTCTTACATCAGCATTTCTTATACACCAGCCACCACCGCCATCAACAACTTCGGACACACAACCACCACATAAAACCACTCCCACGACCACCACATAAAACCACTTCCACGGCTACCAACACCACACACATAACCACTCGGACGAATACAACCGGCGAAATTTTGGTGCTACCTATCGACTCAGATCTACTAGTAAATTCGTCATCAACTTACTCATTTGCTATTTTGAGTATCTAGGGGAAGCTTGGAGGTCACTAACAATGGCGGAAAAACGAGTAGAATAAAAAACCATCACTTCAATGTACCTACTCTACTTTTCCATGTATCTAGCCACTATTTTAATGTACCTTTACATATATACACAAAATTAGTTGATAGGTACATTAAAATTCGTTTGAGATACACAAATATTCACTCATTTTGCTTACCCACACCACCCGCCTCGCCCTGGTTTCTACTTCTTCTACCGTCGTCCCCAAGTGCTAGCAACGACCACCACAGCTCAGCTTCTTGTCGTCGTCTAATTTTCACCGTCCCTCGCCGTCGCCGTCTGATTAATTAAATTGGATTAATGTCGTTGCTATTGAGAACCTGATGTACGATTCATGGCGACGGGAAGATGGATATATTATTTATGTACGACTAATGGCGACGGGAAGGTGGTTGTGATGGTGGTTGGGGAAAGAAGTTTATTTGGATGCGTATTTGGGTTGTTTAGGGTGGTTCGTGGTCGTCGGCGTTGTACAAGGTGGCTGGTGGAATGGTTGGTGACGTCGCCATGCTAGGTCGTGGCGGCTGCCGGCGACAGGTAGTAGTTCTTATGGGTGTTGGGTGGTGATATACGAAAGGGTTCAATGAGTGAAAATGAAAGAGTGGGTGAGTTGCTATGTGATTTGAGCCTTTTATAGTTCGTTTCCACTTTTTGCACCGAGTGGTCGTTTCCACCGGATCTTGACTCTATATATATATATATATATATATATATATATATATATATATATATATATATATATCAGGTAAGTCCATCTTTTTTAGTTGAGTCCTTGAATCCTCATCCAAGCCATTAAATCTCACAAAATGGATGGTTGAGATTAAAACAGAAAAAGCAAATAATTTACACTCCCCATGCCTAATTAATTCTTCTCTTTCATAGCCCAATTTCCCATACAGAAATTAATTATGTTTACATCTCTCATCAAATCAAGTTCATAACATAATAATAAACAAACCATTTCTTAGTCTATTCCCATTCATTTCCTCTTTACGCCACAAAAAAAAAACACATGAAAATACTAAACAAACCATTTCTCATTCAACGGCCACCACGACACCACCCACCACCATGAGTTTAACTACACCAGGCCACCTACGTGACGTTTGCATATCTCTGTCACCTCGCTGGCAGCCGACGACCACCCTCACGAGCCCAGATCAAACCCAACATCTGTCCCTAACAACGAACTACCGCACCCCTTCACGAGCACATATCCATCGCCAATAGCACCCTTCACCTCAACGACTACCACCGCTGGCGACATCACCATCATCACCATACACTCGACACTCAACAATATAATTGAAGAAAACTATACAAACCTCGACGCACGACTCCGAGAGCGCCCAACATACAAGCATCCAACAACCAGACGTGTTTTGGCATATAGGTATGAGAGATTGATTCTTTACATTGAAGAACAACCCACTGGGTTGTATTTAAGAGCCTAAAAGAGGAAATAAAAGCTTATATTTAATATTAATTGCACCGATATACGCGTAATTTTGTCAAACATACCTAATTTATTTCCACTTTAAGTAATTCATTTAATGCTTATATACAACCCAGTGGGTTGTATTTATCATTACCCTATAAATTAAACCATTTTGAGTGAATAAATTAGTTGATAAGAAAGAGAAAGTAATGATTAGATAATTGGGAATTGAAATTATGAGAGAGAAAAACTTTAATTAGTAGTAGGTGGGTGGGTGTCTTTATGCTTTTAATCTCATCCATTCATCTTGTAAAATCTAATGGTTTATATGAGGACTTAGGGACTCAACCAAATTTGTGAACTCAACCGAACTCATATATATATATATATATATATATAGATTTAGGATCTGGTGGAAACGGTCGCTCGGTGCAAAAAGTGGAAACATGCTAATAAAAATCCACGGCTCACATAAACCAAACCAAAACTCCCTGTCATTCCTCTCAACTCCCCTCTTACATCAGCACTTCTTAATTTCTTATACTCCAGCCACCACCGCCATCAACAATTTCGGATACACGACCACCACATAAAACCACTTCCACGACCACCACATAAAACCACTTCCACCGCTACCAACACCATACACATAACCACTCAAACGATTCCAGCCGGCGAATTTTTGGTGCTACATATCGACTTAGATCTACTAGTAAATTCGTCATCAACTTACTCATTTGCTCTTTCGAGTATCTAAGGGAAGCTTGAAGGTCACTAACAATGGCGGAAAAACGAGTAGAGAAAAGAACCACCATTTCAATGTACCTACTCTACTTTTTCATGTATCTAGCCACTATTTTAATGTACCTTCACATAGATACACAAAATTAGTTGATATGTACATTAAAATTCGTTTGAGATACACAAATATTCACTCATTTTTCTTACCCACACCAGCCGCCTCGCCCTGGTATCTACTTCTTCTACTGTCGTCCCCAGGTGCTAGCAACGACCACCACAGTTCAGCTGCTTGTCGTCGTCTAATTTTCACCGTCCCTCGCCGTCGCCGTCTGATTAATTAAATTGGATTAATGTTGTCGTTGCTATTGAGAATCTGATGTACGATTAATGGTGACGGAAATATGGATGTATTATTAATGTACGACTAATGACTACGGGAAGGTGGTTGTGATGGTGGTTGGGGAAAGAAGTTTATTTGGATGCATATTTAGGCTGTTTAGGGTGGTTCGTGGTCGCCGGCATCGTACAAGGTGGCTGGTGGAGTGGTTGGTGACGTCGCCATCCTAGGTCATGGCGGCTGCCGGCGACATGTAGTTGTGCTTATGGGTGTTGGGTGGTGATATACGAAAGGGTTGAGTGAGTGAAAATGAAAGAGTGGGTGAGTTGCTATGTGATTTGAGCCTTTTATAGTTCGTTTCCACTTTTTGCACCGAGTGGTCGTTTCCACCGGATCTTGACTCTCTATATATATATATATATAGAATTAGGATCATGTGAGTTTACCCTATCTTTTTGAGTCCGTGAGTCCAGGATACAATATCACAAGTTATACTAAACAGTATCCCGGGTTATACGGTACAATATCACACCACTGAACATAAATTTCCCCCTCTATTACTAACTTTTTTTCTCAAACTTTTTTCACACAAATTGATTCCAGTATTTAAGCTCTGACAAACACCATCATTCTCTCACCCTTGCATGCCAGAAAGTCGCTGTTGTCGGCGTTTCACCGGAGTGTATTGTATATAGGTTCTTTTATCCTATTTCCTCTCTACTTAGCATCTTTGCCTCCGACATTATTCTTCATAGCCAACGACGAGATCCCTAATTTAACGATGACAATTAAAATTTTTATTTTGATTGGCGGTGGTGTGAGCTCCGAGTAGGAGTAATGTGCATGGGTGAAGGAATATAGAGATTGGAAAGAAAACATAGGATAAATAATGGGTGATGGCAATGGTGGATAAATGTTGTTTGTGTCATCTATATGCTTGGATTGTCATCGGTATTGGTGGGTGGGTGGTGGTCGTCAACGGCGAGTAGTATGACATAAAATATTTTTAAGCCTTTTCTGCTGTTTTTTTTCGTGATATTGTTTAGTATAACCAATGATATTGTTTTGTATATTCTGTGATATTGTATAGCTGGACTCACGGACTCAAATATTTAGGTGGACTCACCGGATCTTGTCTCTATATATATATATATATATATATATATATATATATATATAGAGAGAGAGAGAGAGAGAGAGAGAGTCAGGTTCAGGTAAGTCCCTTACTTTAGATGAGTCTCTAAGTCCTCATCTAAACCATTAGATCTTATAAGCCATGGATGGTTGAGATTATAAATATTAACACACCCACCTACTTCTAATTAGTGATAATTTGAATTCTGAAATTATAGAACAAGTTTTTGAAACTTTGGCAAAAAAAATTTGTAACTTTTGTTTTTTACGAATGTAACTTTAACTTTTAAAAATGTAACTTTATACAAATTTAGTGAATTTAGAGCGTAACTTCAGACCTAAATGGTGTAACTTTATGCTAATATAGTCAATTTTGTATATTAATTTGAATTTATGTAATTTTAAGAAATAGTTTATGTAACTTCACTATTTTGCGAGTATAACTTTAGTCTTTTAAGACTATTTTTATAATAAAATTTGAAATTATGTAATATAATGTGATTTTGAATATAATAATTTGATATTATATAATTTTAAGTAACTTTAGTCCGATTTTATGTAATTTTAATCAAATTTTAATCAAATTTTATGTAACTTTACTCTAGTTTTATTACAATTTTTATGTAACTTTAGTCTAATTTAATGTAACTTTTGTCTAATTTTATGTAACTTTAGTCTAATTTTATGTAACTTTATTCTAATTTCGTAACTTTTTGGCACAATTTTATGTAACTCTAGACCAAGACGGAGTATAACTTTACTTAAATATTATGTCACTTTAGTCCCAACCTCCAACCGCCACCAATATATAACACTACCACGGCACCACCACCGTCCACGTCCACCACTACCATCACGCTCCCCCACCTCCGACGACCTCAACTCCGACAGCCCACCATCACAGTCCCACTACCAAAGCCCCACCACCCACCACCACTGCCCAGAATCTGAAAAAAAAAATCCCAACAACCACCAACACCAACACACCACCAAATCTTAAAAAAAAAAAAACACAGCCGCCACCCAACGCTTATATAAGACCAAATCTGAAAAAAAATAAAGGAAGGAGAAGGGAGGCGGCAGGTGAGGAGGGAGGCGACAGAGGGGGAAGGTGGGGAGAGAGGCGACAGAGGCGGCAGGTGGGGCAGGTGGCGTGGTCGCGGCGTGGAGGTCGTGGTGGCAGGTAATGTGTGGCGTCGATGGCGTGGTGGTGGCGATGGGGGACAAGAAGAGGCGGTGTGATGTCGACTAGGCGGCGTCGGCGAGGGCGGTGTGTGATGGGGTGAGGCGGCGAGGGCGGCGTACGCCGGCAGTGACGACGTGGTGAGGGGCGGCAGAGACGGCGGGGTGTTGGCGGCGCAAGAGAAGGAGGGGGAAGTTAGTGGATGGTGGTGTTGGAGTAGGTGTCCTCCACAATAGTGCGCCACATTATAAATCTCATTTAAGGAATATAATTGGGATATTTATTTACGATATATATGATTAGTCAGTTGATTAACGTAAATCAATAACGGTTGACTGACTAGAGTTTGACGTTATTGTCGTATGTTGGCGGTGATCAACTGATCCTTTTCGGTCACACCTAAAGGATGAAATCCAAATAGTAACTAATTATTTGTATATGATACAGTTAATTAGTCCATTACATATATTCGATATGTACGAGATTTAATTGTTAGAAATTGAGTTAAGAACTTAAATTCGATTAAGTTTATTTTTCAATTATGCGATAATTGACTAATAAATTTATATCTTATTTTAATATGATTAAATAAGATTTAACTTAGTAATTAATCGTTAAATTACTAAATTATTGAGGTTTTTTGAGATAGAGGTAATTAAGTTTAATTATGTTTACCAGGAGTGTGTAAAATAATTAACTAAGCATTGTGGACCCATTATATCATTGATATAATGGTCAAATAATTACTTAAAATTTTAGTAAATATTATTCATTTATTTGTGTCATATAATTGTTATATGATCAAATTAACACTTAATTATACAAGATAATTAAGCATATGATTAATAAGTATTTGTGGGACAAATATCAAAAATCAAAATGGATCAAATTAGGCCTCACATGGCCGGTTATAGCGTAGTGGGTACTGATGATGGTTGCTCTTATTCATACTCACAAGTAACATGTGATTATGACATGAATAGTAAACCTAAAATCATTTTACTGAACACTACACTCCACCACTTTGCATGACAATAAAATAAGAAGAAAAATCACTCTCTTGGTGATCAAAGGGGCCGACCCTCTTGGCTATAAATAGAACAATTGTTGTTCAATTTACTACTAGTTCATCCTTGCTTATTTTTCATTCATCTCTCAAAACTCATCTTCTCTCTAAAAAATCTCAAAATACTAATATTTACTAAGTATTACTAGTGTAGTAATATATTCTAATATTAGTAGTATAATATCTATCTTATTATCTAGTTAATAATAAGGGTAGATTATTTGGTGTCATCTTGGTGCTACTTGAAGGAGGTCTTCTAGTTTGGAGATTATTCTTGTTCATCCATATTAATAGCTCAAGAACAACAAGAAGGAGTTCTTGTTGTGCCCTTTTAATTTCCATATCAATGTGAGGAAATTTCTTCTTTTATATAAATGTCTTTATATTTGCATGCATGTTACATAGATCATTAAATAATAAATTAACAAGTAATTTAGTAACTAATTAGAGGAGTCTAATTAAGGTCTATAGACTATCATGTGGTATCAGAGCTAGCTTGTAGCATGCATGTTCATTTTGAACATTTTTTTATTAAAGTTATAAGATAACTAATAAATCAAAAATTTAAGTTAAATTATGATTCTGACAAACATTTTTGGTGCATGTATACCTAATAACCTAAAAATGTTTGTGGTAAAAATTCGTGATTATAGGGATTGATTTGCTATTTATTTTGATTTTTGGCTTTTAAACCGAGTTAACATGCATTTTATGAGTTAAAAGTTAACTAAAAATAGTTTCATGTTGATTCTGGCCATGAAATTGTAATATGATATCACATGAATGTGTTACATATTGTATGTAAAATTTCGTGACATTTTATTAAGTATTGCATGTTTATTGATTTTTATACGATAAAAGTCGATTATATGAGATTATAATGTTCATAAAATTGAAACGTCCTTTTATGGTCTTGAAAATTTTTGGTACATTTTACATTCTGATTTTTATCATCTTGGTGAAATTTCATAATTATTTTGACTGTTTTACTTTATTTAATGATTTTTATTTGATAAAATCATTAAATACAAAGCTATTAGTTCATAAAATTAATTTAAATTTTTTGAGCAAATGTTTTTATTTTTATAGTTCCTGGAAATGTTCCAGAATTTACAAAATTTTGGTTTCAAAATGTTTATGATATTTATATTTATTTTGGATTTATTTCATAATTGTTATGATTAAACCGTTATATTTAGCAAATGAAATCAAATCGATCTAATTAATGACCAACAAAAATTAGTAGGGACTAATTTTGAGTTCTAAAACAGTTTTGTTAATTAGTTTGAATTTAA